>WEDG01005744.1:0-115065 GCA_017591395.1 Schistocephalus solidus | reverse complement strand
AAGCAGTCGTATGACGTTGCTCTAATGATTGGTATTTGAACTATTTCAGATGGAGTTTACAGCGGATAGCATGGGACTTAACCACACAAGAGATCCATAGAATGACAAGAAACCCGACATCTTAATATATGGAATTTTATGGAGATGCAAAGAGAAATGAATACCAGAAGGAATAAACACTGGATGAACATTTTTACCTCTAAATGATGCGTATTTAGAGGATAAACAGGAAATAAATATAATATATAAAGTGGTCCCACCAAAACAAGGGAAGGTCTATTCCAAATCCTTGTTTGCCGCATACAAACTTCAAATCTGCAGAATTAATAATTTCTGTAGATTTAAGGAGCACCAACATAAATATTTTTATAGTGCATTTGGTATGAGAGAAAATCCTTTTGGTTTCTTGTCCAATTTTCATTTGTGTGATAAACCGGGCTACAGAGTAAGACTTAATAGTGAGATTGCTCTCAAAAATTGACATTTTTTGACAATATGAAGCTGGGCTCCGTCATTTCTTTAATAGTGATTTATCTTATGGCTCCCAACCTTCAAAGAATTTGAAGAAACTTAGCTTGGTTATCCAAAGCACTTACATTTCTCTTATAAGAAAGGAAGCAAACGATTAACACAATCACTGAAATTACATTGTCTAAATGTTTGTCCTCATACATCTTGAGGACCCATATCTACTTCTCATTTCTTACACGCGTATATCTGGGCATTTTCTATTCCATATTATCTGAAATCCGTGATATTTGTTTCTTTCAGAGCTGAACATACATTTCATCAGAAGATTGTTTCACCGCCAATAGACAGATCGCGACAGAAGGGTTCGGGGACAATGGTGCAATCCATTAGTAAATTCATCCAGCGCCTGTAAACGCTATAAAAATAACCCAGGTTTATAGGTGCTATATGATATATGATTGATATAAAACAACTTATTAACTATTTTGATGTCTTGAGTTATTATTTGGCTAATTTATGCGTCCCCTTTGACCCGTAGGTGAATAGAGACAAGCGTCAAGATAATGGTCATGCACTAGAGCCAAAAACGTGCGTTATGGGGCATCAAAGCCAATAAAACACCCTTGCGGACTCCGACGATCTTTCGATGCAGCATAAACGGCAGAAGTGCTGGCATGTCGCTCGAAAACGAATGGCTTTAAAATTCAAACTTGGATTGCCAGAGGGATGGGGCTCAAAAACTGACAGTCGAAAGGTTAATACGATGGATGGAAAACCTGCATTATTTAGGGTTTTCCCGGTAGAAACCTTCCAAGCGTCATACCGAAGAGGAAATGTATAAATAAGTGAAGCTTTTCTTACTTCTGTCCCGTGATTCGCCACTAAACTGACACTGGATTTAGGCCAATTTTCAGTTACTTAACTCACCATAACATAATATTAAGGGAAAATATGAAAATTCGTGGAGGCATGCGCGTAACGCAGAAACCACCTACATATTCATCCAGCAAAATTTACGATTTAAAGTTAAACAAACTCGAAGAAAAAGAAAAGGCAAGTTCTTAGCCAAAGGAGGGTCAGTAAAGGCAGGGTGTAGAAAATATCACTTAGTAGGTATATATACCCCAGGCTATCTAATGTCACATTTGTTTGCTTTCGTATGCGCTTCAATCTCTATTAGTGTACGGATATGTAATGAGCATTTAGCTTCTTCAAACATATAGTAAAGTGCACATTCAACAGTTCATCGTCCAGATCCTCTCAAAGATTTGACAACTTGGAACACTGTCCAACGGCGCATCGAAACAGCTGTAACATACAATTACTGGCCCAATTTTTTTTCAATTCTGCTAATAGTATTTTATGTGATATCCACAAGGCATGGAAGGTATGCAAACTGTTGGTGTTTTAATGCTCAAGTAGACTTCTCCTTCTTTAGGCAGCACCACCGACTGTGTCCGGCCGTTTCCTACCATTATATTTAGCTCATGGATAGTTTCCTAAGAACACAAGCTCTCTTTCTGCGATAAAATGCCCTGTCCGGAAGGATATTGGATAGCTTCAGCTAAAAACGACCTTTGATAGATGATATCTAGGCACCCATCGACGGGCGCCATTTCGGTATATAGGACGAGGGTTACTTTTTTTCAAACGTGTGTAGGACACGGGAACAGGTACCAGGCATATTACAGATGGTCTTCTGCTAAATTACAAGGGGTAAGGTTTAAGATTTGGCAGAAGGTTAAGTTAGGATTAGCGTTACCATTAGGCTTGGGTATAAGATACGGGAATAGGTATCATCCTGGAATTAAAGTAAAACCGTTTTTCATACGGAGCTACCTATGTTCATGTCTAACCGAGAGGTTGACGTGCAATCCATTAAGATAGGTGAAATATAATCGCAAGAATAACATAATAAGGATTATACTGCCAGGTGGAACATAGCAAAAAAGGTTTGCCGCTATAACTCTCAAAATACCTTGCGAAATAGAAGCTACTTGCAGAAAGAGAGAGAGAGAGAGGGTCAATCGCCCTTCGCAAGAAGAATGTAAAAAACCTAGTACCTGAGCTCAGATAGCAAACCAAGGTTTGCGTTTTCGGTGCGCTGGTCCACTAGAGGGTTACTGATAGCTCGTATAACCACAAACCAACAGTTATTTGAAAACAAGATGGTCTGTAATAAAAACTATTTTTCCTGGTAGATATGATCTACCAAAGCGCCAAAGCAGCTGTGCTACCTCAGCTGGGCCTCTTTGTTTAAAGGCAATCCTCAATTTCTATGTCGCTGCCGTCAATTCATTTATGATTCAGACCCGATTAACTATCAGCCCTTCACGTTTCGTGCTCAGAGTGTTTTTTATTTGTGTACCTACTTATGAAGAGCTTGAGATGAATGGAAAGGGTTAATCTCCTGCCACCGCCCGTTTGCATGTTCACAACCGTCTGTCATTAAACCTGGAGAGAGAGAGATAGAGAGAGAAGTTCACTCCCAAAGGCAGCTGTTGGTCTACCACGTTGGAAATCTTTCATTGGGTTTTTGTTGGATCACTGCTGAAGTACATTTTTGTATTTTTTATTTTAAGCCTTAATATCACTCTATCACTCACTGTATATTGCATTGAAAAGCAATGTACTAAGTGACAGTCTTCAATAGGATTCAGCAATCGGCAATTCCTGCAGATCTCACGAACAGAATGTTGCTGACAGATAGCCCTTTAATTTGCGTCTCCAATGTTACCCGGTGGGGGCATCATCGACCGTGCTTTTCCACATTCTTTTGTCGCAAGGTCCCCTAACTGCCAAATTAAGTGTAATACATGTCCTGTTCAAGAGATGACAGATCGGAAACACGCCATTATACGACATTTAGTCGTAGGTATCAACCTAGGTGTTAAGATACCATTTCATCTACTTTCGTGATCGTCATCTCCCAGGCGAACGTCATAACACCTGCTTTGCAGAAACCATATGCAGAACTAGTAGAATACGGCGTATGCACGCCCTCGAACTCCGACAGCGGCTTTTCCCATCACAATCTGGCCTATTAGCTTTCAACAGAAAAAAGGTTGGATATTCTAACTCACCCTTACTATATGTTAGAGTTTCTCCTGCAGTCATCACTGTCATCTCCCTGCGTTTGGAGGAGCGAAAGAGAGAGAGAGAGAGAGAACAAGCCGGATGTCGAACGACTTCCGATGCATGATCCACACTATGCGTGCGTTTTGTTATTTGATGCGCTTTGACTTTTCTATGAACGTGACCACACAACGAAGAGTCATTTCGGCGGCTTGTCTTCCCGAGTCCTGTGGTGGGGGGCGTGAACTACTCAATAGAGAGCAACGAGATCGATGTCATTTGCCACTACAAGAAACTGTTTCAATTTTGTGCTGATAGCGAACTGAGAGTTAAAGTCGGAGTTGAGATTCTATCTGATACCTTCGTATTTACCAAAATCTGCAGTTATGGAGGAAGGAAGTTTGACGAGCAAACAACCAACCTTTCTGGCCAACAGAAAATCGAAGAATCTTAAGATTTCCGGGCAGGATAGATTTATGGACACTGGATTCGTTTTTTGAAATGTTAACTCAAGGCAAACGAATGAGTGGAGTCAAACTCTATCTGACCATTAGCCCGAGTTAACCTTGCTGCTGCGATTGCTATAATATTAATAAATTCAAAGTACAGATATCCTTTACTGGATTATTTTGTGTTCTCGTTAAAGTTGACAGACATATTTATGGTCGCAGTCGATAAACAATGGAAAGCTGTTGAGACAAAAAGGAATAAGATGCTAGAGTTACTCTTTAGTTTGGTGTGCTTGGGTCCCAAACACTTCTCAATATTCAAAAAAACTGGAATTCACAATCTCACCCGCTTGGTTGGTAGTTGAATCTTATACATCTGGCCTTGGAAGCCGTGTACTTTTAATGTCAAAAATAATCGAAGTGATATCAGACCCCCAAGCTTCTAACCTAGATTTAGTCCAGGCAGACCTATTCGTTATCCGCCTCGTAGTCCACAAAGACTGTCCTTAGGCGCGTTCAAAACAGCGGACAATCTACTCTTGCTGGCATGGGTTTCGAATGCCACCGAGGCCGCCGAGTTTTTCACGAGTAGGTCAAATGAATCTTCCCTTTGTCAATATCTGCTTATAGCTTGCTTGATGTGCGCTGTTAAATGTACAATTTAGACCAATCTGTGATCGAGAAAGATGCGGTGGTCAAAGCTTTAGATGTTCATTGTGCCCCTTAAACGGGCCACGTGGTAAACTGCGCTGGAACAACACGGGGGCCACATCAGGATTCGGCAGGCGCTATTGTTCTGGGATGCGGTCGCATAACAAATGCCGAACATGGAAGGGGAGCTATGCGTGCCCAAATTGGCTACACGTAGGTGCAGGCTCACGCCACACCCCACTCTCGCACCCCACGGGAGCTGCTTCATCTGTTCCCGACCCCACCTCCGGTCTTCTTGATTATGTCTTGACACCGAGCATAGGCGGGTAAATGACGAGAGAGTTTGGTGAATGCAGTGCAAGTCTACTTTCAGTTTTTTGGAATGAGACACGATGACCTCACATATCTTGAGCAGATGGTGGTTCCATGACTGCCTTCATCCAATGGTTGCTGGTAAAAGGGTGTGCTTCTGCTGCATGGTTGCTGAAGCACAAAAAATGTCAGCATATGCACTTTCGACTTGTCGCCCCGGGCTGCAGCCTCAAATTTTGCGTGCGCCATTCAGTGCGTACATGTTACCGCGCAAATGTGCACGAGCCTATCACGCCTCAGTGTTGACGGTAGTTGCAGTGACACCACCACTTACTGTCAAAGGGGAGCACGTGGCACGGAAGCAACCGAGAGCGAGTAGGCGTGTCTTTTCTCTTTGCTCCCCTTCCTCCCCCTCCGTCCCACATCCCTTGCCAATCCTCCCCCCACACTCCTTCCTGCTGCTAATCCTTTTTTATCCATGTATCTTTCATCTTGTCCAGCGAGTTCCTCTCGCTTTCAATTGCCATCCAACTTGCAGACTCAGTCCATCGCTTGCTGCTGTTGTCCTCGCTTTGTCTCTCCCCCCTCTGTCTCGCTCGCTCTCTGGCTTTCATGTGGCGTGCAAACAACACGACAGTCACATCGCGCACGACTTGACACCCTGCTTGAGAGACGTCCGAGGCCCAGAAAGTTCACGCCCGCATCACCACCACCATCATCCCCTTCTGCCCATTCGTTGGCCGCCTGACCGGCTGGACGACGAAACCAATGAATTATTGCGCCCTGGCGAGGAGTGAGCTTGTAAAGTTGCCTTTATTCTTATTCTTCCTCTTCTTGTTCCTTTTCACCGAGCTTGTGCACCGAGAGTACCACTGCCGGGCCCAGACTCGTTCACACTTTTCACTGCTCGCGTGCTAATATTGACATATTGCCCGTGTGTGGACTTTCCGAGGCCAGACGCGAGGTGGGACCGGACTCTGTGGCTGTGGGTGCGCACGCAAGCACGGGGGCGGCATATTTGTCACTCGACGAAATGGATGGCCCTATTTTGTGTCCTCACTCTGCTAGTCGTGGGGGCTAGCAGAACCACCGCCTCTACCGACACTGTTGAGACGGGTCCAGAGAATGTGGACTTTGCTGTGTGTGTGTGTGTATTTGTGTGTGCGTTGAACTGTCGTGAGTTGACTTTCCACACAAACAGAGGGTAGGAGGGCCTAATTGACACCAACATCGCCAAAACCATCACCACCACCACTTCTGCCGATCTGACGGCAAAGTGGAAAGGAACAGTCGGAGGGAGCACGAAGAGGAAGAGATAAAGTCGGGACTGAACTCAAATTTACAAGAACAATTTGCCAACCGGCTTGTGCCCTGAGTTTTGTGTTTGCGAATAATGACAGTCACTAAAGGGAGAAAAAATTGCACTACCCTTTCCACACATACAAGTAAGTGAATAAATATTCCTTCCATCTAGAAGTGGGAGGGTGAAACAATCTAAAATTAAAGGATTCCATTTTGATGACGTCAGACCTACCTCTAAGGCACACTCAGTAAAGGACAGCTAACCACTTTTTGACAAAGCCTTTTCTTCGCGAAAGGCATAAATTGGATAAAAAATACCGGGAAGTATTTAAAGTCATACTTTGATTTCGTCCATGTAACATTATGAAAAACGCTATCTTTGTTTCCTTTGTTTGCTAGTAAACAAAGCCTGTCTCGTTCCAGGTTGGGGTCACATTTAAACTGCTAGTGGTGCTGGTAGAGCATCGCTGGTATCCGCAAGTTGCCGAGTAACATATCGAATTTTTCCGTTTATTTATTGAGACGAAACATTTCTGGGGAATAGATAAACTTCAAGATCTTATACTTCCACAATTATTTCGATACAAAATAAGCAACTGCTGATATATGGAAAGGTAAAAGTAGACTAAAAATCGCGGTTCGCGACTAATTATACAAATGTCTAACATATAAGTAACGAAGGTTTTTGCAAACATGAGTACTCCATTTTATGCAACCGAGGCAAATAAGCGTCCTTGGTGAGATTCGAACAATCGGCAGTAAGGAAAGGCTGGTACACAGTCCGCGGTCTAACCACCCGAGCTGCGAGGCGCTGAACATTAGACGTGTAGTTAACCGCAACATTCAGCTTCCTTAGGTGCCATGGTGATCTGTCTATTCAGCGGGGTTACCTGCTAATTGCTATACACTGAGCATCTAGATGTCTACTTCAATCAACTGTCCCTCCACAATGTATGTTAGCGTTTGAAGCACATCTAAAGAGTTCAACCGAAGCGGTTCGTTCTTCAGATAGTCCTTTCTTTTTCCATATTGTTGTAACGCCCTTGGTATCCAGTAAGGACATGCGGGACCACCCTGTGAACAGATAAGAGACATTTGCTCGTTGTGGACAGCGTTCTTTGGATCTTGGCCGTAATAGTGTTGGCGATAGCGGTGTTGTTAAGTCTTTTAATTTCCTCAGAAATAAGTGACCCAAGAAGGTTTCTCCTGAAGACGAGGGGTGTCAACAAAAACCACGAAAGCGCACATCAAGAGATGATGCTCATCAGAGTCCATGTCCACAAAACCCTTCAGAGCCATCAGCTTTACTAGAGCCCGTAAAAAGAATGGTAGGATGCCTTCAAAGATGACCACTTTGGCAGCGTAAGGTGTCAGCGTCTTAGAAGTTCGGCTGTGGGTCTTAAAATCTTATTGCGGTACTTAGATGTTTTTGCCCTCCTGCAGGTTTGAGATATGATTGACGAAGTCTTCGCGGTCGACAGTGCTAGGGTGAGCTAAAATGTAGGTGTGGTTCTTCACCGATTCAAATTCCTCCAGCGTCAGCGCCCTGTAATAGCAGTCAACGCTCAGAAGGCTGACCAAGGAGACAGACGAATTTTCCATTATCTTCTACACAGCAGTTGTCTTCCAGCTACCCCTGCCTCCAGAATCCTGAAAACAAAATTTTCTTGATGCTAACCATCACACTCGTACTAAGGTGGTAGACCAGGTTTGGGAACGGCACGATCAGCATGGCGGAGAGCAGGGTTCGCAGTGTTCTAATGGCAGAGAAAGATGAATAGATGATTTTGAAAAGGAGTTCCTTGATTATTACCTATACGTTCTGTATAAGTTATCGAACCAACTTCGGGTACCGTAAGAGGCCCCAATATCGGCGGTCTCGAATCCCTCATCAGATATCGTGCGTCCGGTTAATCAGGCAGAACGTAGAAATTGAGGCAATTGCAAATATTCATTGAAAATGCATTGGTCTGGCAAGACCGACACGAACTTTGAAAGCGCGGAAGCAATTGGAAGGGACTGGTTCTGCCAAATCTGTTCTTAGGGCGCTGTTTGGGTATTATTTCCGTTTTTTCTTTATCCTGACTTCAAAATGCCTGGCGAAAATTTCCAAATACAAGTGAAAAATGGAGTCGCAGATAGCATTTAGAAAGAAAGATGCTCGATTGTTGGAAAAATTTTCGTAGCATTCAGTTAAGTCTGCCTAATATTTCCACGAATTTCCCTAGAAGTGTTTTGAAGCACTTTAGTGATTTCAGGTACCACTGCTCCACAGAAAAATGTCAACTAACATTTCTATCAACATCGCTGTAGAAAAGTCATGTTCAAATATGCTGCTCTGACATTATCCTGAAGCGACCGCTCCAATGAAGTTGAATTTCCCTGGGCATTTTAGAACAGGCACGCACGCCAGTTGAACATAGGGGTAAATTTGTTACTTCAATAATAAGGTTCATTGTAGGCAGCTCAAGGAGAAGTAACTGAGCCCACTTCTCTGTCTTTGGTGGCCTATCCAGGGTTCACTCCATTGACATGTAACTTGGCTTTTTTCATCTTTAACTTCCTGTTTACGAAAATGTTGTAGCGGTTCTTTGCTAGGTATTCTAGCCTGCAAAAGGCCACATTAACTAATTAAGTTTTGAACTGCTGCGTCAGCATCAATTGTAGTGTTTCTTGAGTTTGCTTCGCAGGCAACCCGGGAGAGCTGACGATAACTGTTCTTTTTACTTATTCCCAATTTGCGTTTTTTGATGTACAACATCCTCTTACCGGGCAGACATGAAGAGGCGAAGTCCAAAAAGCAAATCGCAAGAAGATGCAATCGTTGGAACAAGAATTTTATTTGCATGACCGATGGTTCAGACGTATTGCAGTGAAATAGTGAATAGGCAAACGAGCCGAGAGGCAATATCCAACCGCCTGGTTGTAAAAAATGTCGTGGGAGCGACGGCCGCCTTCTCGCACCACTTGGAGTTCGAGCCGCAAATAGACCGGAGGCAACCATTAGGCGTCAGGTAATGGAACCGATAACACCCACTGCAATAGCAAGAAACTTTAGAACTCGTTTATCGGTGCTGGTTCAGCCGCAGGCAAAGCCACTACGTCGAAGATACTTGAGGATTGCTCCTGACGCAAATGGTCGAACTAGCGGCATCAGTACGGAGAAATTACACCAACCCTCATGTCGCATCTCATTATACAAGACGCAGCCACACATTCAATTTTCGATGAGGCTCGAAATTCTCGTGAGGGCTGACAATTGCATTAACCGCGAACTGCTTTAGTCATAGTTCACGGGCCTGCACTCTTATAACAAGTGCAATGACCTTCTCACGCCATGTTCCGTGGTAAGACTTAGTTTTCGTGGATGAAGGTTCACCAATCTGTTACGGGACTCGCTCGTCTCGTTCTGCCTTGGGACTCACTCTCGAAACCCATCCTCAGAGACAATCGCAGATAAGGGTAATGGAGGCACAAGGAGTGCAGTATTAAGGTTCGAGTGAGACTCCGACACGTCAGGCCAATAAACTTCGTATTCTAGCTCTCGTATCTTCTCTTTCGATGATGGTTCATTATGCTATGTTGAAGGTAAGGGTGGTTATTACTAAGATGCTACACCTTTTCAGTTTCATTTTAGGAACCTGACATGGCTCTTTTCTAGGACTGGTTGATTATGAAGATCTGGGCTGTGATTTAGCCATTGACTATAATTTGTCTGGAAACACTTTTTCCTACCTAATAATTCCTGTCTTCAGCGGTGCAGCGAGGCGTTCGATGTGTGCACATCCCGCTCTTTATCGGCACCGACTGTCGCAAAATGACTTTCTATGTGTTTCTATTCAGCCCAACGTTTTTGCTTTCGTGGGCCCAAGGAGTTAAGGCTAAGCTGCAGGTCTTTTGCCCTAGACAAGTGGAAAAACTGCAATTGCCTAAAATGCAGGTTACTGACAAACCTCTGCAAACGATAAGAGGATGCGGCTATACGCAGGTTTCGATAACACTCCCTGACAACACCTTTGATGATGTCCCTAACTTACGAGCATATTTTGAACGGATAAACATTGTTCCAACTGTGCCAGTACAGAGTGTGTGAAGGACTACCCTTCGAAGAACTGGTTGTTTCACGACTGAAGAAAACGTGTGTCTTGCATGACTTGTGAGCGATATGGATTAACCGAATAAATGATTTAGTATTCATCAGTCACGATATCAAAATCGAACAGGTAGACAATTGGCTTTGCTTTTAAGTTATCTCTGCGAATAGTTTAAATCCATTCGATGTGGATAATTATTTGGAAGGAGACCGAAATATGCACCCCTCCCCCATATTGCGGGGGCCTTGCGCTGAAAGCCCGGATAGGGAACTTGGGTTAAGTTTAGGTTTATGGTTACTATTGGGATAAAGGTTCATCTATGTATTTTGGCTCAGGGTCATCTCTCATACACGGGTTCCTAGTTTCATACCCAGTCAATGAGTTCATTAGTTTTCTTTATTTTACATTTTCATAAAATGTTTCTGAAAACTTAAGATACTAGGGCTTGATTATTAACATGTTGTGCAGTCTCTCTTATAAGAACCCTCCAACCTTCTGAATCATAGTCCACATGTCGATAGCTTCACAACTTCACCAAAACAACCGATTTCCTTTCTAAATTAAAATATTTGCTCTTCTCAGCGCAGCTGCACATAAGTAACCCATAAGACGCAGTAAAGTTTCTGATAATATCATTTAGATTATCGATCATCTGAATCATTGGATGCATCCACAGTGAACTTCCAATTTACCCTTAGATTTTTGTTCTGTTCTGAGGATGCTGTAGGATACTGTGATATCCAAATACCATTTTTATCAAGCATCTGATCGGATTATGAACTTCTTTCTCCTATACGAGTAGCTCTCAGACGTGTACTGTCCTTCCGAACGACAAATTCCGCGCTCGGTCTTACCCGTCACTTTAACACTGTCGAATTTACACCCAGTCCAATTAACAGACTTGGACACCACCTTAAACCTGAAAATAAAAGGAAGGATACGAAGTTTCGAGCAGGGTCTGGCAATCCATCAAATTGTTCATTGTCCTTTGACAGTCCCGTAACTAGCAGAGGGGTGGAATAGAAAACCTGTCTGGACTCCAGTTCTGTCTGGCTTCCCTCTTCCCAACCACGCTTTCTGTTCAAGTGCATGTAAACCCGTACGTTTGCTGGAGCGTTGGAGTACTCGGCTTTTACACGCAGTTTTATAGAGATACTGTGTCACCCTGTTGCATGGAGAGCTCATGCTCGCGTACCCACGATACCAGCGTGCGTTGATGTTGACCTGAGTGATTACAAGGAAATTTTAGACGCATGATGCGATACAATAACGCAGACTGTTCCTTGGAATTAAATCGTTTCTTTCTTTTGACGGCTCTAAAATGCGTGACAGCTCTGGGCTGATGTAAAATCTCATCACCTTATCCTGAAGCAGTGAACCCAGTCGCCTCTGAAGCATCATTACTTTATGGCAAAGAATGCCAGATCCTTTGCGGCGTTTCTGTTTGGATACTCCTGGGGTGAGCCAGTGGACGTCGGTTTATGAGCGCATAAATTGATCGCGGCGATATTGGACCTTAGGTGCGTTTTCTTCCAAGTTGCGGAAGTTAGTCTGAATTCGTTCAAAGAGCACGTTCACAAGATCCGTCTCTTAGCCACCGAATAAATTCGGTGAAAATTGAGAAACTGTGTGGTGTTCTTTGTCTTTCTGCCAACCGTCATAAGTAAAGCAATGAAAGGGGTGGCTGTCCCTTTTATCCCTTCACTTCATTGTTACCCTGCATCTACTACTATTACTACTACTACTACTACTACTAATACTACTACTACTACTACTACTACTACTACTACTTCTACTAATTATACTAATATTACTGCTACCAGCCACTAGGTGTCTGCAGGCCGTGCCCGAGAATGAGTCCCAAGGGAAAGCGGGACGTTAAAGATCGGTGAGCATTCATCAAAGAATGTAGGAATTGAACGCTTCCCCTTCATGTTAATCTGACCTACTTTCAAGCGACTCGTTGGCCTCGTTGGGATTGGAGCCAATGGCAAAGGCATGACCTGAGTAGAGTCATCGTGCAAGTTACCTTCCTAAGCACGCTATTCCACGAGGTACACGGTAGACATCCTCCTTCCTGACCGTTTAATGCGTTGCAAACCGCAAACAAAGCCCCGAATCGACTTCCATCTCCCTTCCATTTGCCAATCTATCAACTGGGGATGTTCCTTCCCTTTCAGATAAGCTAATGGTCAACCGATCAGAGAAGAAGAGAGCTCTGACTGCCCACCAGCTTGTTAAACAAATGGTGGAGTTGCCACCCTCAGCCAGGCCCGCTTATCTGAATAAGGACAATTGGAGGAGAAAGGGCTGAATGTGCTTCCTCCTGGGTGGCCAACTGTATGGAGAACGATGAGATATCGGAAACTGTTTCGTCAGGAAGTTTCCTTCCCTCCTTTATTTAACTGTAAGCCATTTCATCACAATGTGGCCACCCTGCGATGAGAAATTTGCTACGATTGCTCACGCCAAAGCTCCCTATAACGAAAATTCCTGCCTGAACGAAAGAGTTCCAGGACGACCTACAGACGTCTCCCCTCTCTGTAATAAATAAGGAAAAAAATTGTTTTTCGATGACTGCGATGAGCGAGTGGGCATAGCATATAACAAAGCCAAAGTGTGCTCGCTCGGCAAGAAATGTTCCTTGGATCAACAACGGACTCCTTCTACTGTAAACTCTGTAGAACACAGCCTCCTCACTACCGCAGATCTAAGAAGTTTGCTATGGGAAAATATGCGGTTAATATGGCAGTTTGTATCTCCTTGTAATAGAATAAGCATTTTAAGAAAGTAGACTGCAAGGAAATAAACTGCATGAATTGTTTTGCTTCGCTTTCAGCAGACCACACTATAATCAGCTTAATCAAATAGCAAATTATTATCCTGGTATTGCTTTCTCCGTTTCAACCCTCATCACCCCCTCCGCACTTACCATCATTTCCTGTCATCAGACAGACTTCAGGTACTGGCTTCTGATGCCACATACGCACGTATGTACTCAGGTCCAGCGTGAGACCGCAAGAATCCAGTGCCGCGCGACTGCGTCATGCTGGGCAGTCTCCCCTTGAAGGTTAACGTGTCTCTTCCTTCTCAAGCCGTCGCGGTCCCTCTACCCCTTCCAATCGACCCCCCTTTTTTTCTTCCCACGTTTTGACGACTTATGTTGGCCTTTCGAGTGTGTTGGGTGGGGAGGTGTGTGTGTATGGCAGTTAATCACCGCCCCTTCTCCCAAGGCAGTGGAGCAGCACATCTGCTTATCTGCTTCCGATCGCATTTATGCCCTTACACACGCACCAACGTCGCGACTTCTACGCCGACACCGGACTCTCACAAAGTCACTCGGAACCGGCCATCTGCGGCCGCTTGCGATGGGACGAGTTCAGTGCCAGTGCGAGGCGCTAGTGGCAGCCGCAGTGCTTGACACGAAATGCGTGAGAAGCACCGGTGGGTCTCGTGCCGTCTCTGCAAACGAGACACGCGGAGAAACCGCACGATGCCTGCGCAGCCAGTGAAGCGGCGCATGTGGGCGAATGCATGCGCCGACTTTAAACAACCATCCTCAGCTTTCGGCCCGTCCCCTGACAGGGCGATGTCGTCTTCGGCCTGCGTGCGGACTCACACCGATCGATTGTTGGCGCTATTTATTCCCCAGTCGGCTCAATCTCTGCGAATAAGGGGACATCGTACTGCCGTTCACCGTCATTAGAATTGCGTGGAGGAGGTAGACGTGGATGGGAGGGAGGTGCACGGTACCAGTAATCTGATATTTATCTCAAAGATGCGGGCTAGGGGAATCAACTCAATGGTCAGCAGTCCTGCATCTTTGATGCGGCCTCGATTTTGACTCTGATAATGGAGCTTTAATTTTTCGTCTGACATCTTCCTTTACATCTTGCTAATTTAGTTTTGTGCACTTTGCAGTAAGTTCGAAGCAGTCTGTTAAACGATTCGTCGACAGTCTTCTACCGAATGTAACTGCTGTGTTTTATTATGGTGCTCATTTTAACTTTCGCCAGCAGATGATTCTTTAACAGTGGACACTTCTGGTAGAATTTACTTGTCGTATTTTGCTCCTATTTATCCATTAATTCCAGGGATTCCCACTTGTACCGAGGTGACTTAAGAATAGCTTCCTCATTTGCTGCGCTCTTTTTGTAGCTTCGTGTCTTTAAGTTCGCTTTTCTAATGACCTGTTTGCAATCCTTTGAACACTTTTTGATTTGCCCTGTCCGCCAAGAATAGTCTTCCTTATTTTAGGACACTACCCCTACTACTCTCTGTTTTACTGGTTATGGATATCTCAGTTGTAGCACGAATAGAAGGAAGGTACACGTTTTTGCAAAGTATAGGATTTATTGACGTCAGAATAATACGATACTGTACTTCAGTAGATTCTGCGATTTCATAAGTAACAATTAAATGATGCAAATAATTTTTAATTACTCCTTGTGATCGATTTTCGTTGCCTTCCGATTGTGCCCCATTGTGGGGGTCTAAATTGACTGACTTCGCGGACAGGTATAGTGTATTTTACCCCCTAGCTCTCGAAATGAGTAATTTAGAAATCTGGCTAGAGCATAGAAGATGAGCATCCGCCCATTACACCTGGCCATTCAGTAAGCTCAAAGGACGTTAAGTAATTGTTAGGGTTAGGGTTAAGATGGGCAGGATTTTATTTTGGGTTAAGAACGGTGAGGTTATTAGGATTTGTGCTAGGGTTAGGGTTTAAGTTAGGACACGGTAATAGATAGGAAAGGGCAATTCTAGTATCATGCCATATTCATTTGTCCGGCGTAAATTTTGTTGGCATAACTAAATCTGAATAAATGCCATATTTCACTAAAATCACCCAAGAGATACGTTCCTGGGAGACTTGATGCAAAATCCACAGAATGATCTGTAGCACACAAGCTGCTTGTTAAAACATATTGACCTTCGTTTAATTCAGGCAGTAAATTGGATCTGATATTTTTTTAGGATGAAGCTGGATCTAGTTCTTTGTGAAATCTTTACCCCTTTTACGTGCTTCAAAGTTGGACCGCAAGGCGAACGATTGGTGACTGAAGAAAAATATGTGCAAGTGATGTCTGCAGCAAAATCAATCATTAATGTTGAAATACTTTGTCTTATATACTATTCTATAATTGGGCGTGCCAACAAATGTGACCTAGTCGCCACTTTCAGTTTACCCTAGACCCAATTTAGGGTGAAGTGGACGTAGAACGCTTGCCGACTAGTTCAGCAATAATTTGATTTCAAGGCTCCTTTCGTGAAATGGGGGTACAACTTCCGCCAGTTTCGACCGAGGAAAGTTTGCCCTAACTTGCTAGCAGGGCACACAGACCTGCCCCAATTTTGGAAGGGCACACCCACTCTATATACCTACGTAACTGACATTTTGTATCTAGAGTGGATAAGCGTTAGGGAGGAGAATTCAAAAATTAAACTAATTAGGGATCAGGCCTTGGGAAAAAAAAACATGACGCTAATGAAAGCAACGAATTTTAAGAAATGGGGACATTTATCTACACCTTCAGCGTATGACGTGCATTTATATAAGACGAAATACCAGGTTAGTTTTTGAAACAATAATGCCCTATCTAAAATAGCCCATGAGATTCCGGTTGTTAAACTTTTCACATCGCTTAATAGGTCTCTGCAGCAAACCCCCAACAGCGTCATCTTCACTTTTTTCAAACCGTCACCATAAAAATAAGATAGAAACTTCTAGCGTTCCTGAAACAGTTTACCTCTCTTACCCTCGAAGGCTTCTATCAATAACAAACGCCCAGGTCTAAAATTCAGAAAAGTTTGGAAAAATTGTATTTCACCATGCTAGATGGGAATGGGGTGCCTCTCTTTCACCATAAATACCAGTTTTGGAATCGGAAATGAAAACAGGCGATGCATTCAGCTGATGGGAGAGAAACAATTTCCACATCAGTATGATAGCCGAGTTCAGGCACTACTTGACTAAGATCTTGTGATATAAATTAATGGTTAAAAATCACACCACAACGTAGGGAAAATGGTATAGACTGCTATTAAGTCCTTATTTTTAATTATTCTCTTACAAAACGACTCTCTGCATCCTTCTGCTCACTATTAACTAAATGTTCTCTAACCTCCTGAGCAGCCTTAGCCCAGCAGTAGTCCTGGAATTGAGTCCATAAACCTGATTGCGTGATCGCGCCTGCATCAAGTAGGTTAAATAAGTGTTCATTACAACACTACCTTCTGAACTATCAGTTTCCGACCGCGAATTGATTAACACGTCTCCTGTCTTTTTTGTCGGGTCCGCTGGAAATAAGTGACAATGGACATAGTAATAATATATGCCTTCCATCTGGTAATATGCCTAAATGTTTCGGCACTGAAGCTAAATTCGTTGGCTAGGAAATCGAAGTCAGCCGTCCACTTTTCGTTTTCTACGACCAGAAATGGGTTTTGTAGATCTCAGAAAGTTTAAATAACTTTGGGCAGTTTTCTTAAACAGGGACATGACAATTTACCCACGGAGACTATCCACATACGTGAGGATCTTGACACCACTTTATGCTCTTCTAGTTTCTTCAGCTCCTGGAAGCATCTCCGAAGGAAACAGAACATATTCGTTTATTAAAGTTGTCCATATAAGATGCACGAGGTTCATTTGCCTTTATGGTTGTGGTTAAAATATCGGTAATGGGTCAGGAGCTGCGTGTGGACTTTTCAATCACAGGATGGGGTGATGGGGATGGTAGCAATCTCAAAGGCATAAAGGTTCATGGCTTGAGTTTGAGGACCTCATTTAAGCAGAGGGTGGTCACGGGGCAGGGGACACGCAGTCGGCCGGAATAGCCGCTGTTTATCGTGTAGTCTGTCATCGTAGTTGGTGAGGTCTTTACAGTTTAGTTAAGCCATTGCAATGTGGGACATAGGAGAATCTTTTGTGAGCATAGAACAGACTTGTCAACTTATGTGGCGACCACAGCATGGTGCTGCACACTATACAAAACCTGGAAAAAGGGGTGGGTTTTGTAGCCCCATTGAACAAATGTAGTTAACTACTACTCTACTATCAACCGTAAATGAAATACAAGGTAGATGTACAGATTTTCCATCGTAGTGAAATGCGCCACGTAACTGAACAGGTTTTTAAAGCAGAGGGAATACTCTTTTTTGGTGTGATTCCAGAATAGGGTCGGAGAGACCGATTTTCGGTGAAGAGTGTGCCGCACCACGAGAGTGAACAGGTTGTTTAAGTGGAGTGAAGATTCACTTTTGACGTGAGTCCAGTATGGCGTTGGAGTGATCGATTGTCGGTGAAGAGGCTGGTGCCCCATTCTCCAACGATGACCCCTGTCCCCGCTGTTATTGTCGCCGCATATCTTATCGTTCTCCGATCGTCCCGGCCCTGCAGTTGACCACAGCACTGCACTCCCCACCAGTTACCCAACGGACATGAGAGAATTCCTCCACTCCATATGGGACATTTTTACATGTAACGCCCCCTTCCTTTTCTGTACCCTTTCACACATTTATATATTTCTTACTAAAAACCCATTTCCTACATTTCTGCTGTTTTTTCGCTAATGACCGCTGCATTCGCGTGATTGTATGGGGCTTAGTGACTCTGTTCAGTACTCGCACCAACTAAAAACGACTTCAGGTGCTTCACTCGGTCAAACTATCGTTTGTGTGTGTTCCTTAAACGGGCCGCGTGGTAGATGCGTTGGACGAACACGGGGGCCACACCAGGGCACCGGAGGCGTTATTCGGGTTGCGCTCCCATAACAAATGCCGAACATGGAGGTGTGATGGCACGCCTAGGGGCGGCTAGGACTTAGGGGACCCAGCCGCGCCAGCCACCTGCTTCCTCTCCCGCCTCCGGTCTTCTTGACTCTGTCATGACACTGGGTTCAGGTGGGGGAGGAGGAGAGAGTGCAGTAGCTGCAGCGCAAGGCTACTATCACTTAAAACTAATTCACGGGCAAGTCACCGTCACTGCTTCACTTTCCCATGGAGCATACGGTGGACATCGTCGGACTACGACGGTCGAACTGTCGATCAACCGTAGCCATGCCTGTAATGGTTTACCTTCAGCCTAAAGCGGTAAGTCTTTAAGGAAAACGCTAGCATTACCATAACCTTAACCTAAGCCTTAAAACACTAACCCATGAAATTAAAACCCCTACTCTACTTTCAACCCTAGCACTGAAACTATAAAGGTAAACCAAAAACAGAAGCCATAGTCGTAAGAAGCGAATAAGAGAGTTCCCGGTAGTAATTCAGAAGGATCGCTGGCGTTTCAGCTGGCGGTGGCCTGGCGGTTTGGATTCTTACTCAAACCCATTATCAAAGACAGTCGTAGATAAGGGTAATAGAAGCAAAATTTGCGCAGCCATCAGCCACTTGGATGCGGACTGCCAAGCCATCATCGCATCAATTACGATCCCCATTGGTCAGCGGAATAGCTGCTAATTACAGTACACATGTGGTCGCGTGGCCACTAAATACTATGAATACTGCGCACCTACCACCCCTATTACCCTAATCTGCGATTGTGTTGAATAATATGGTTAGAGTGAGAATAAGAAACGTCAAGCTGATAATCCTCTTGTTCCAGCGATCGTATCTTCTCTTTCCAGCCTTAGCCTCAGCTCCAAATCCAAACCACAATCGAAGTCTGTCAACCCTGGCCCTCAAACTCACCCAACTCCTGACACTTACCCTATGCCTAAACGTAGCCGTAACTCTAACTGTGAGGGTGATGCGGGCAGCATCAACGCTACTAGCACTTTTGAAAGTCAAGATCCACGTATTCTATAACCACTTTCGCCACCTATTGTCAGGCAAACCGTAATAAACAACACCTTTATAAATAAAATTAGGTGTATTTTTAGCAACCGCACAATGGATTTGCATACCAGATCCTCACCAAGTTTGTTAATTTCCTTGACTTCGGTGCAATGACTAAGTGGGTCAGGGCATAACTATGGAGGGCTTTATCGTGAGTGAAGTAAGTCTAGCAGGAGATCACTTGCTTATCCTTTTGGGCACAGCTTAATTCTTGAGCTATGTATCCTCCTCCACATTAACAAGTGCAAAGTTAAATTGATATAAATGAGGTTGAATGACAAAGTTTATGTTCAGTAATAAAAAAGCACGAAACTAAAAAAACTTATCGACCATATTCGTGTCAGCGAATTGTTCGTTGTCTTTGCGCCGCTTGCATGTCGAGGGCTTGGTTACAGGGAAGGATTAGGAAAAATTTATTGGTGGGCTCACGACCGCCGTGGTCACCATATGAGCGATTTTCAAAACCGCATTCTCTGTCATTTAAAACCAATAAACGCACTTCACGGTTCCGGATTGCAAAGGTCACCTCCTTTTTAATCGAGTGCGCAAATGTAGCAGGTTTTCAAGGAATCTTTATTTTACCTCTAGGCGCAACCTGGACAACATCCTGATCGATAAAGTGGGGCAAAGCTTATTTATCCATTTGTAAAATATCTATTTATTTACTTATATTACTTACCCACAGCGCAAGGAGAAGAGGAGATGCAAAAAAGATGAGATCTATCAAGAAAGTCCGACTTTGTCCTTCTGATGAACGAGTGAATTTTTTGCAATGCACACCCAAACCGTAACCAGGAGTTAAGAACTCATACAGCCAACTTTAGACAACCGTTCGAATGTGCGCTTACCATGGCACTGGGAAAAAACATTTTTTCTTTGCAGACACATAATCCTGTTTTCGGTGGTCAGCTTTTCAAGTGCTTCTGAGTTACTTTGTCGACATACCAATATCTCAGGCTTGCCTCCACACAGCAGTCCCGCAACCTTTATAAGCACAGTCCTTCACTATATTCAGTGACTAAACGTGCCCAGCCCCTTATCCTTCCAACGTTCTTCCTGTATCTTACCAGCTGGCAACTCACTGTGTAGATGTGATCAGAAACGCGCGTCTGCCTCAACTGAATTACACTTCCACTTCTGTAACTCTTCCTGCTTACTATCCTATACATATACAAAGGGGGTCAGGGGAAACAGTGGGTGATTAAAAATGTGCCAGAAAATGGAATGGAGGGAAATGGTTTCTTGGAGGTAATTGGAGACATTGGGACTGCTGGGTAAAATTTGCTATCCAGGAAGGGGTACTTTGATTAGTGACATAAATTTTTGGGCAACCAACGGAAGGCCAGTATGAGTGGGTCCGAAATGAACATGAGTAACATCCACCCTCTGCACTATGGTGCACGGCCACCCATGATACAGACGAAGTTGTAATATGGGCGCTTTAGGAGACGAAATATTATATTCTTACATATATAAAACGGCAAGTGTCTCCAACTTGCATCAACCCCTTCAAGGAAGGAAATTGAGATTAACCGGCCCCATTGTTTATTCATCCCAGTTTTGGCCTGATGCAGGACTCGGTTATCCCAGTTATTTAAAGTCGATAAAAATGAGTGGTATTTATAATTTCTGTCAGTCGGTCCTGAATTATCTACCATAAAAGCTTTGCTGTACTATCTGTCAGTGATATTACTAAACTCTATAGTTGCACCGCTAATCTCTGACCTAGGTTATTAATCTTGGTCGGAGGCGGGATCTTCGATTAGTCCTCGCTCTGTCTTTAGGGTACTTCTAACACTTATCCTTGTGTCCACCACTTCGACTACACAACTTTTCTTCAGGGTAAAGTGAACGAATTAAGACAACTAGACCACAGTCAACATCTTCCTGTCTAGTTAACTTTCGAGTGGACTCATTAATGCTATTTCAGAGGCAGTCTTGGCATAAGATATGCCTTTGAGAGTTTGGACCTATTTTTAACTGACATTTCATCCTCATGACGCTTTTACGAATGGCGCTATCTGGTCTGCTATCTCAGAAGCCGTTCGGAAATACGGTTTGGGTCAACTTCTCCAACGCGATGGCTTATTAAGGACTGCGGATTGTCTCTGTGCGAGAATCAATGTGGCGAACATGGACATTTTACACTTATTTCACCAGAATACAGAAGTGGATGCCATTTTTTCCAAAGTACACCCTAGCATACTTCTGCTTGCCTCTATTTCTAATTATTGCATTAGGCCCCAAGCGGCGCTGCGTTGCTGAAATGGACAAAATGTGAGGCCGCTTCAAGTGGGGGACTTTCAGCCACGCCAAATATTGCACCATATACCTCAGTTTAACTCAGACTTATAATTGATGTGCGATAAGAGCGGAGAGATGAAAGCCGATCGTGAGATGTCCTTAGTCATGCTTACTTTATGCATGATAATAATTCTAAAGTTGTAAATATCCCATGAAATAATTCATAAGACTTGTTCGCCAGCATACGTTTACGTTCGATGCATTCTTGTAAGGCCAGTACATTTATATGGACGTAGGGGCAAGTAAAACACGTCAGTGATTATAGAAATCGAGTAAAGTTCACCGTAAAACACAAACAGGATGTGATAATATCAAGAGGGGTTGTGTGGGCGTTAATGAGAGGCGTTGAGGGGGAGAGAACAGAAGCGCGTGGAGATTGCATGAAGTTCTTCCGTGCGCACATGAGAGGGTTTCGTAACCTGATGGCAGGCGCTTCTGTTTTTGCTAACAGATGCTGACCCAGTAGGTTAGATTACCTTGGTAGGACTTTATAATTTACACGAAAAGCTTCGGTAGGGTTCACATAATGCTCTAAATCAACAAAATGTTGACAATGGCATTGTTTGTGCTTTTCAATTCGCCTTTTCCTAGCTTTACCGGGAGGTGTTAAAGTGTTCTTTCGGATAGACCCCGTCTCATGCGACAACCATAACCTGCTCCAAAGGAGCAAGTAAATGAGTAAATGCAAATAATGGGGCACAATATAAGTATAAACGCTGATGAAGTTCAGGTATCAGTACCTGAACAAATAGCCAACAAGTCGGGCATCGCTTACCAGAGCACACGTAGAGAAGTCAGATCAACTTGGAGAGACGTAAAACATGTTTTTTTATTATGCTGGATAAATGATTAGGCATCAGTATTATGAACAGATCGGACTACGTAACAAAGATGCAGTCCTTCTTGTCAAACCAAAAGAAATCAAGAAAGGTAGGCGGAAACGGATGACTGCTATACGAAAACCGGTAAGGATGCCTTGTATAGCCGCCTAAACAGGACACGGACCGTCCACAATACATGTGACTTTGAGCTAAATTATAATAAAATTGTATTTAGGATTAAGGTGATGGTTAGGTTTAAATGTAGAGTTTGGTTCAAGTGTCAGGTTAACGTCAGAGTTGGGGTTGGCGTCATGAGTGGGTTTAAGGTTAAGGCCATTTTCGTTTTGAACTCTAGGATTAAGGTTTATGGTAGGGTTTGGGTTAAGATTTAGGTGACAGGTTAATTTTATGTTAGTGCAATTGCTAGCGTTAAGGCACGAGTATATTTAACTTTCTTGAAATTTACCGCAAGACCAGTTATTTTAAGCTGATGGTTGGTTCGTGTTCCCGTGTCCTGTTGAGGCAGCCCTACCAAGAAAGCTTTACGCAGGGTTTTTCTTAGCTACCGTGACCTCGAATACCACAAGCCAGTCGGCAGGCATATGCTTCGACTGTCTGGTTTACCTAGGATCAATGGGGACTTCCTGCCAGTCTGTTTGATTTAAGCCATGCAAAACCTTTCATATCACCCGATAGCCAAGTGGTTAACAAATATTCAGGCGCTTTCAACTTCAACCAGCACCCTGAAACCATCAAGATACCTTATCTACATTTAACGATGTCAAACAGGTTAATCTTAACGACATCACGAGTTTCTTGTTACACGTCTCATCACTTTTCACAAAACATTCGTTCACCAAGACAGTTGATCATTTTTGCGAATTCCTGTCGACCAATCAGCAGGGAGTAGGAATTCCGATGAATCTAATCGAGAAATTATTAATTCTATGCGCATTAAATGTGCATTTCGTGTTCGACAACCTAGTCGATAGATATTCGGCGTTTCTCTGGCCTCACCTGTTGGACTTCTCCTAACCGGTGCCTTTATGAACAAGCTGAAGAAATTTCAAATAAGCGATCAGACCAATAAGCTAAAACATTACGGTCGCTACGATGAGGACATCTTTGTAATTGCAAACACAGAGACTGACGTGTCTGCCCTATGAAGTGCACGAAATCAGACACATCTGTCGATACGATTCACCTTGAAGAGAGGAACGGTGGGTTCATTCCTTTCATTCGGCGTCCTTCCAAGCCGGAGACCTGTTGGCAAAGTCCGAAGCAACGTCTATCGGAAGAAAACCTAGTCTGGACAGTATACGAAAATAGGTGAATTTTCACATTCCCGGTGTGTGCAAGTAAAGAAGAAGATTATTCGCTCACCGGAATCATGGCTTCGATTTATCTGAGCTTTCGAACTTTTACTAGATTCAAAGATAAAGGCCCAACAGAAAAAAACCAACGGTAGCTTGTTGTGTTGCCACTTTTATCTCTGACGATGGACTCTAATAAGAGCTCAAGAGCTCACATGAACAAAGCCATGATTCCGGCAACCAAAGAGCCTTTTTCTTCTTCTTAATATACAAACTTTGGTGATTTTTACTCCTCTAGCCAAAAAGTAATGTATTTTGCTGGTTGGCTTGCTAAGGAGCAGATTATAACGGTCGCACCAGTCGGCGCCTATCCAAAAGAATAATGGAACACCTGCCGGCATGGATGAGAAAAGGCAAAGTGCATAAATGACGCTCTTCTCACACACATTGCTGATTGTGAACATCGTGTGGGTCCCACCAAGGCCTTCCAAGTGATTTATAAGGTCCAACGAAACTGCGCCAAGCCTCTGGGTCTTCGTCTGCTAGTAACAGAAGAAGCGACCGCTATCAGGTCTAGGAAGAGCATAAAATAGCCTCCTGTGGGGTCCGCGCCTAGCAGGGACAACGGTCGCTTAACTGCATGCAATCCCCCCGCACCCTCCTTTCCACCCCACTTCCTTCCTAGAATGGCTACGCCAAAACCTCACTGCCGCCTAACCAGCAAGCTCTTATCACCTTCTCCCTATTCATACGACTCAAAGTTATGAAACGACTTACATTATTGACCGCATGTTTTATCTTTTACCTCTATCCTGTATAAATATACTGGTCCGAAGAGAAGTTAGCGAAAGCCTTTGTATGCTCGTCAAATGGTCTGATGAATAAAAAAAATTGTTTCGCAAGGCAGTTTTAAGGAGCAGCTTAGGAAGATCTAGGACCTGCTTTAGGAGAACGGTTATCCTGACAAGTTTATTGCAAAATATATTCCTGAGCAACCAAAATAACCCATTGCACTGACTGCCAAAGGAAGACTCTGATCCTAAGAGACCCCTATTCAAGGGGACACCGGGAGTGTACTCCTAAAAGGCGTCCGGATGAGGCTGTCTACTGAAACTTCCTAGCAGCAAGGGTTTGAACATTATTCTCTATCAACCGTATGTTACGCAGAGAAGGTATGTATGGGTTGCCATCTCAGAACACCTCAGTGTGTATTTACTTACCCGTCGGGCATACCAGGCTCACGCTGTTCTACACACAACTCTCTGAGCCCTCCCGTCCTCTCTCTCTCTCCTTCTCATATTAACTATTCCTAACCCTCAATACCTTGTATTACCCCCCTCGCTATATTCCCACCTCCCTATTGTGCGTTTAAAAGAACATTAATCGATTTCTCTAATGACAGGCATGTTTTAGTCGGTCAAGTTCCCCTCTAAACGTACTGAACTGACGAGAAATTGTCGAAAGGAAACGTATGCTCGCCAAGTAGTCTTCTGAACCTTAAATTATTATAACCTCTGACACCAAGAAAAATATCTGTAGTTTTATCAGCTGACGTGATAGTTTCCTCCTCTACCTTACTTGCTCCTTCAGAGTAGGACCTTCATGCGCGACTTGGTACCGACCTAGGTGTGACAATAGAGAAGTAGGCTCTTCCACAGTTGTCACTGCATCCACTATATCACTGCATCACTACATTTCTTATGGCTTTGTACTTCCGTCAGCAATTACTGGCTGTGAAAAGAGAGTGCGACAGTTCGTGTGCAAGCCACAACTGCGTTGTGCTGAAAGTTGTCGTCATCATAAATAAAGATGGACAACTGTCGATTAATGTTCTGACTACAGACGTGTTCTTTCCTTGTGCAGTTTAAAAGTAAGTTAATGGCTGAAAGTTAACGCAACAATATAATCGAGGAAGAATTTGATTAGCGAATATGAACCTCCCATATAATATTTTGGCATTGCGTTAAAATCAGGGACAGGTATTTATTCTCGTGTCCTAATCCTAACCCTAACGCATATTTCTCTGGAATGAATAGCATGGTTACCTGTACCATGAGATGATTGCTAATTCCGTGTTTGGTCTAGTTGCTTTTCGCGAGCTTGGTTGAAAACAGTATAGAAATCAGGAGATCAACAGAGGTGGGTACAAGTTTTTTTGAAAATCCTTAACTTACAGGGAAGCCACATGTGCTACGATTGTTACATCGTTTACACATCTTAAACTGTATAAGTTGGTGAGTAAACAAGTGACATGAACAGGCATCGGTAAGTAAGTAAGCATTAGGAGATTGGCTTGAAATTATCAAAGGTTCAAGAGACTGGCCGGCTTCGAAGGGAAATCGTGTGGACAATTCGCCTGTCATCGATCCCAGTTGCGGATGGTATCGATGATTGCACACTAAGCTCCCCTTGACAGTAGCAGACGGCAATGACTTAAATATCACCTCAATAATTAACCGGAATCCAACAATTCCGCAGAAAACTGTCAACTTCATTTGGAGCAGTCTACTGAGTTTATTGATACCAATGGTTCGTTACTGCGTTAAACGATCGAAAGTCCGAGATTTCTTGCAATCGTGATAACATGCAAAAGCCCTGTTGAATAAAAAATTCAAAAAATCGAACTTCTCAAAAGTGACGGTATGAACATACCAAATTGTAGCGTTTAATGAGGTAAATAAGTTCGGTCACTTTTAAATGAATCCAAATAGACAGAATATGCTAGTGTCAGGGATGAGCCGAATACTTTTTTTGTAAAAGTGACATCCTTGAAATCTTCCATAGTATAATTTTAACATCTTTAGGAAGAGACGAACAATCTCCAGAGGAATTGGTGTGCCCACATCGGTCTTTTACAGAGTTAGTTTGACCAGATGAAAATGAATAATGGGCCAGCTAGTGAAAATCCTAACGTTTTGCTAAAGTTTTACACAACTGCTCTACAAATAACCGGGGTTGCTATTGTTAGGGGGTAATTTTAAAATAGCCAGCGATGCGGCTGGAGTAAAACCTAACTGTGTATATCTTTGGAATGCTTAATGTTTGCGATTTATCTTGAACACCTTTTGATTGCCATATTTGGCTTCAGACTTGAGCATTCATGAAGGGGGGGGGGGGTTCTGGTTAAGCGTTTAACCCCATGCTGTATGTTATCGCCCGAGCGTTTTATCCACCAGAAAGTTTTAAAGTACAATTTTTAAATAATTTGCACCACGTCAACTAATACGACATTCGCAAAGCCATTACGTGTCGATATCGCACACAATTGTTGACGCAGTCTTGTACCTTTTCCCATCTCGTCATTTAATTTCTTTACGTGGACATATATCTTCAGATAAACGAAATGACTTTATTCGGAGTCCCAAGTAAGCCACTGCCATCTAATTCTAACCTGAAATTAAATCAGTTTGTCCAAAGAGTAAGTGAAGTTGAAAAGACTTTTATTACGCTTTCTGGAAACCAAAATACTGACATAATAAATAGCAGTTTATTATAGGGACTGAAACCTTTACCAATATTCACTTAAGCTTTGCAGTCTGTTTGAAGGCTTTTGGAAAATTATTCCTGGTTAGAAGACTCCTATTCCGTCTGAAACAGGCCACATTTCAATAACCAAATTCTTTCCAGCTATAGCTGAAAGCAGATTTTATCTTCCTGAAAAAAGATCTACTCAGGATGACACCGATCATCACAGTTCTGAGGATTAAAAATTTTCAAAACCCCATTTTTGCTCACCATCCCTTCGCATACTATATCCTTAATCGAGTAATTTTTTACGTCCTAACTAACACATAATTTGATATCGACAAATGATTTCCATAATTTATCCGCGATTATGTTTATTTGGGGGCTGTACGTCCAGCTTAGATTTTTTGAATCAATGGGAGTCCCTCGAATTCATAAGCAGTAGAATAAAGACAATTGTCCTATGAAACTTTTGAATTTGCTGTGGCAAACCTTGCACACTCAATTCCCAGAGTATTTGATATTGTAGGCAGACAACTCAGAAAGCCGATGTTATTTGATTGAAAAGTATTTTAATGAGGGAAAAGTAGCTCAAACACGTGGGTCGCCCAATCTAATATAAAAAAGGGCTTGCCCATACGAGCAAAGAGAGGCACTTCGTCTGATTACTAGCCTATGGTTTCGGCGAATTAACTAATGCGTCAAATGCACACAACCACGCAAGTGAATAAGCGTTTGGTTCGCTTCGAACCCCTAACACACGAGTTCGCCAAAGCTAATGTCTATTTTCAGTTCGACTGCAAAAAAGAACAGCTGCCAACATTTTTAAGTGGGATACAGAGTTCTTCAGTTACTCCCATATCATTGACACTAGCTGTTCGTTGTTGAATTTCCTCAAAATGTCAAATAACCGTTTTCGTATTCTGTGCTTTCTCTATCTCATGGAGCGGTCAATGAGTTAACAAGTGGAAATTTCACTATTATGTTGAAGGAAAACTTGCATAGGCAAAAGAGGCTAGATTGGTTACTTCTGCCTTACGTAGTCTACGACCCGTCCCTCGCCCTGCAGTTTCCGATCAGAAAGGCTTGAGGCTTGAACCTGGGCACGGTTGGCCATCGCAAATTTTTGTGCAATGCCTTACTATCCGCGCTACTGTCCTACACCCTGTCGGTTTCCATCGGGAATATTAAAAGCCACGTGAAAGTGGGACTCTCTGTCTCAGTCTATATTCCCGTTTTTACTGACACGCTTTCCGACGCTTTTAATTATTTGGAAATATGCTACCGTCTACAAAGGCTCCTCTTCAGTAAGCCAATTAACAACAGAATGAATTTTTCTTTTCTGCGGTCGGGTCACTGAAGCGATACTTACAGGTGAATCTTGAGTTTATTTCCCTTATCCTTCGATTCGAAGGGCACTGAGGTTTGTGGGGTACTCCAGCACAGACAATTCTCAGACTGATCGCTCCTTCATCTCTTGATAAACATGCTATCAACCATACGGGGATACACACCTGCTCGTGTCCGTGATGAAGCCAACCAATCAGCGGTTTGGTCGTCTGATTTGCGTTCGCGTGCAGTGACTGGAACCAATGGCCATATCGCCTAGCCGCGGGCGCATCCGAACCAGGCGGGAGGTAAGCAGACCAATTAGAATGCGCGGAATCCTTTGCCGGGAAATAGACCTACTTACAAGTGCAAAAAGAAATTTACTGCCCATTCTGAATATCAGTCATCACCAGATACGGGGTGCTTCTATTGTTTCCTTGGATTGCAAAACGTACTCAACCGAGCACCCGATGGAACCTCACTGTGGGTATTCCGGGAGCCCAAACAGTATACGTGTTGGTGGTCACGAGCCCGACATGCTAACCGGGCAGCAGATGCAGCACTTTACTGGGACAGGATCGACTGAAGAGGTAACACAAGAGCAAGTCAACAACCGATGTGAATTATTCCCAGTGGCACCCCCTGGCTTTTGGAACACTTCAGGGGTTCGACTTCGGTTACTTGCTGAAAACGGTAGTCTAAACCATCCCTTACATTCCAAATCCCACTCCCCTCCGACAAACGTTAACTTGTTGACCACACAGTCAAAGTGTTTGGAGAACCTGAAGTCCTACCCTTTCGGCAGTCCGGACCTACAGCCCTTGCAGCGGGTAGCCTCATCGCCCATCGCCTCCTCCCACTCCCTCTATATCCATCACGCGCAGAACAACTCGTACGAGACGACTCAAGTTACAGGCCAGATTTTACTACCGACCACCGCAAAGAACGAGGTCCCAAACAGTGAGGGAACCGAGTGTGGACAGAGGATGGAAGCCGACTTTTTAATACTGGAGAAGGTAAACACATCACTTGCTGTCGAAATTCACCACAACCTCATCAGCTCCATCAGCAGAAGAAGTGAATCCCGACGCACTGAGGCCAACGAGTACACCGATGCACTACGCACTCGAACGCAGCCATTCTCCCTTCAACTCGATGGCCCCGACAATGTCGACTGCGAACAGTCTCCTCGATCAAAGACATCACACGGTAATAGGTAAGGTCTTATTTAACATCCTATGATTACGTTTGTCCATAATTTTGGCAGACATTTCCTTTGGCGTAATCTGATCCGAGGTTGAAAAACTCCTTCAAGAAAACTAAGCAACAGCTAAAATGGGTCATAATGTTACTTTTTACATTCTCAATTCGATGGTACACAAAGAACAGGGAATGTACTTTGTGGAGCCATCCTCGAATTTGATGTTTCCTGGGTCCAACAATGTAGCCTATGGATACACATTATTCCATGAGCAGGGCGTTTAAATTGCTTGTCGTTGAAGGCCAATCTATAGCGATTGCATTCGTCGGCACAACTAACAAGTAATCACTAATCAACAGAATTGGCCTCCAAAAGTAAGGCAGAATGGCATAATAATTTTTCAATCATTCCTCAACCAGCAAGCCATGCCCCAATTCTTGTTCTGGAAGAATTGAGGTCTGAAGGTGAATTCATTAATTTTGCGAACTTAAACGTTTATCGAGTGCACCCACGTGTCAAAAGTCTGTCTATTGTAAAAAAAGAGCATTTAGAGTCATATACGAGCAGTGTGATTTAATGGCTGGGTGCGTTTGCGACCGATAAAGTACAGGTTTATAACCCTACCATTAATAAAATTTAGTTTGCAGTTCTTAATGGCTCCCGGTGAGGCATATGTGGTAATACAGGCTCTCCTATCCACTGTAAAAACCGCCTGATGGATTTATTGCCCATTTAGGTAGCATTTGACTTATAATGCACTCTGCGCACAACAAAAGGCCTGAGGCGTCCTCAAATTTCAACATGTTCCAGTGGATTATGAATTGTCTCAAATAGTTGACCCAGTTACTGGATAGAACATAAAAATCCCGACGCTCGCATTTTTGCCAAACACATGAATGAGCCGTAAACGATCAGTGAGCTTCCATCCACCATACATATGTTTCCATGAAAAAAATATTTAAATACCATTTTCAGAAATATCCAATAAACTTATCAAGCTCAACGGTTTAACCGAGTCTTTAGCACGAGTCTTGCGTCCCTTCAATGATTGTCAGCACCGTTTACAGCGAATTAAGGATGAAAGAAATATGCAGGAGTATATCTTTGGGTAAGCTGGCAGTTTCGCCATAAGGAGCATGAGAGAATTACAGAAATTAAGATAGCTGAAAATGATCTGACTGTCAATTTCAACAGTCCATGGAAAATAAAGGAAGCAGTTGGAAATCCAATTATGCTCTCCAGCCACAAATAACATGCCTTGCTAGTTTAAAAAATTGTCTGAATTTTGTTTCTCAGTGTTAGATCTTAACGGTGCAGGGTACCCAATGCGTTAACTCTAATGAGGCTTGCAGATCTTCTAAAGTACGACTGTGGATGATCGCTATAAATGAAGAGTGTATGCCGTCCGTACTTGCTAGTTTTGTTCATACCTAAAAGGCAGGCCAACCTTATATGCCCAGCGTCTTTTAAATAAAATTTTTACGAACCCATAACAAATAGTAAGTAATCAGCAGAATCTCGTGTCATAGTGGCTCTTGTGCGCTTAGCATAATGCTTCTCAACCAACTCTGAAGTAAGGAATATTTTCTTTATTCGGTTGTCTTGGGCTTAGGTTCCATGCCAGGTATAGGATTGGGTGAAAGAACAAAGGGTTTACTGTGAAAGTATTCGCTTTTTTCGCTCATGCCATAGGCCTTGCCCCAGATGTCGCCTCTTTGTCAAACAGCAATTTCTATCCTACAACATACAATGTTACTGGAAGTAGTAAGTACACGTGGTCATCAAGGAGTTTTATGCAATGTAGATAATACTTCGGCCTGAGGTCAACTTCTGGAGTCAAAGTGTTTCATTCACGCCTGCTTTACTTTCAGCCAGAGTTGTAGGCAAATATTCCATTTGAATGTTATCCGAATGTCATCGGGATAACCACAAAAGTTCACACCCCGTAAAAGCTGGCAGTAGTGTGTTTTGTACACATGCCTCGCCACACTGCCAATAAAGTGTACTAAATGACGACCTAGACGGCTTACTCACCCATTTTGCTGCTGTTTGATGCAATAGTGAGATTTTCATCTCATTAATGGGATCACAGCATTTTGCTTTTTGTTATCGCTGGCACGTCCTGCGGTTGTATTTTAGTCTGAACCTTGTAAGTAAGCTGAGGGTAAGTTACGCTGGAGTAGGCATTTAAAGTTCAAAAGGTATGCACACCCATAAGTTTAACGTCCACCAGTTTAGTAGAATAACAGTTAAACGTTTGCATTTATAAGTCGGGCAGTAGCATTTCCTGTGCAGATCATGCTATTTTGCTGTGCCCTCAGCTTATGCACTGGATAAGATGTCTGGGAATCGTAAGGCGACTAACTGAGAAGGAGCATACCTCACAGCAGCGGTATAGAGTAGCAGAGTATCAAGGGAACACACATCGGGACATTCAGGTGGTACAGATGGTAAGAGTATGGCGAAGTTACTCAACGCGTTTGACACTGATTAACAGTCATATCGTCCGGTAATATGTCAACTGGGCCCGGGGTGCCTAGCTTGTTATGAACTCGAAACGGGTACTATCCTGCCAGTCTAACTGACTACCTCAATTATACACGCAGAATATCCCATGGCAGGTAACGGTATCCTACCTGCACCAAGATGAGTTGTATAAAAAATGGCCTGCTCTTCTGACGTCGATGAAACGAAGTCCCAACTGGGCACTTCGAGACTTCGTGATGGAGAGGAACAGGAGGCACGGATTATGACTAATAAACATAAAACGAAAAGGTTTGGTTACATTCATTTTTCCTGGTTGTTTCCCATGCATGGTTAGCGTTCACGTTGTTTTCATTTTAGTTTATCCTTTGGAAGCTGAAAGAACGCCTGTTGTGCTAGTTTATAAGCACTGATTTATTGTTGAGTATAAGGGCTACTTTTTACGGTGAGAAAACGTAGAAACATACGCGTTAAAATATCTGACTAATATTTTAGGCTGGCTGACTTCCTCCCTCACGTTAAGATGGAACAGTTACCAGCAGAGATGCAGGCAAACAAATAAATAGAAATATTTTCCCAGTAAATACTCTTTTCATTTATGTGGAGTTCAAGCCACCGCGTTGAGGTCTGCGCAAAATGGGCTCACACTAAAGAGTCCTAAATTTACCGGAATTTGAGAGGCATTTTCACAATAGAAGATCTTCTTTTACTTTACGCAACGGGTATGATGTGAAGAGGCGACACACGCACAGCCGTTTCACAATAACTCCCCATTCGCTATTTGCAGCTTAAGGAAAACACATCGAGATTCCTGTGGTACACATAAGCCTGAAACCGATTGCACAATAAGCTAGAGTCTTTCGATTCCAAAAGGCCTTGTTGAACACCAGACAGCTCGTTCCTGTAACCCTTTTTATATTGGAAACAAACTGACATTCCGAAATCAATCATTTCTGTTCTACTTAATTTTCTTGCGCATGCCCTCGTTTTCAAGTTGTAAATCGGGAAACTGTAGCCGAAGTGCGCTTTCATACCCTGAATGACGACGGAAGTGTTGCATTGGAAATTGCTTTTTCCTTTTTATTAAAAATTTTCCCAAAAATTCACCTCAATGCCAAATGGAGAGCCCCACAGCCAAGTGTATCCAGAAGGTAACGGTTCATCAAGCAGACTAAAAAACGTCCATCAGTCTCACCTTGTCCTCTGTTTAAATTACACCTACAAACAGGCATCGTCATCCAAACAGATCCTCATAATATCAGAAAGTTACAAAACCCTTTCACACAGATCCTCCGTGGCATTAGGTCGATTCTTTAGTCTCCAGTCAAGTTTGGCCAGTCACCGTTTTCACTAACGAAAACAAAATAGTCACGAAGCACTCTTAAGTGAGTCGTTATAGACGAAAGAATCAATTTCTCGGAGTTAAGGACACAGAAACATTTTGGAGTAAAATCAAATGTGGAAAGAAGGTATGCTGGCAAAGAGCGCTCAGTAGGCGTAATGTGCCACTCAGCCAACAGGCGAATGCACATGTTTTCTCACTAAGTGTGACAATTTCAAAACAGGCAAGCAACTGTGGTGCAACTTGCCCGTTCTCAGTCTTATTTGGTTTGTTTTTACGTACGATACTGGAGGAATTTTTATTCGATCATCCATTCATTACGACCGAGGACGGTACTGACTCTCCCGAATAGGGTGCATTGCTGACCTTCCTATATGCCCCTTTATAATTAAGCTGCCATGCGTTTTGACTATTGCCCTCCTTTCTCTCGATATCACTCAGATCCGGTTGCGTGACGGGTTCGAGCCGGACGAAAGTGGTTGTGAATGAAATGTATATACAATTTATGCCTTCTGTCTATGCGTTCCACATGTGGCCTAGTCTCCGGTTTAATATATACCAGATTTCAAGTAAAAAGTCCCATGTTTCGCAGAAATGCTAAGCACCGTAAGGGGAAAATTTAATGAGATGAATTTCGACTGCTCTTCAGGCATTAATAAGAGAGAACTTTTTTGTTTTTTGGTACCCATTCAAGTTAAGTCTAATAAGGCTTGAGTATCAGTACGCAGCGTGTTCGATTGTCTGTGATACAGATATATATCGTTGACTTTAAACTGGCATTAATAAAAGTAGCCCTTCTTAATGTATGCCTAAAAAATCCTTGAAAAATATTTCATTGTTTCCTTTATATTTACCGAAAAAACCCGATATTTTTGAAATAGATCTCTTGCACAATATTTCTTCCGAAATACATGTCAATATGGGTACAGCTGCAGGAGACTTCCAAACTCACCAAGCCTTGACCTTAGTTTTTCTACATTGTGTCGGAAGGGCAGTACTATTTTAATGAGGCTGTGATACAGATAATCGTCTAAGTTAGTTTATTTATAATGAATATCGACTTCGCATAGATAAACTTCCCAATCATCTATGTAAATCATCCACACAAAGAAGTATATGCTTAAGCTTTGTGTATTGTCCATTCATTTTGAATGTTAAACAGGTTCGGTCGTATTACCAGGAACCAATACCTAGGGAATTTAATATTTTGTTCTATTTTTTTCAGGCAATTCAATCTCTTCAGCGTTTTTTGCTTAAAATAGCGAGACATGTTGATCAGTAGAAAGTTGCCATCTGGCATTTTTTTCACCGTAAAATCATTCATCCCCTGGCACGGTTATGAAGATGCCTTCAGCTACCCATTAAAACACTAAACTAGATATCAGTCACGCTGTATGCTCTATGTTTTCTCAATAAACGTGGATATAGTACATAAAAGCTTAACCACAGCAGCTACTGAAAGTTTATGATAATTGATCATTTATTAGTATATTATTATTGGTATTATTATTATTGCTTTGAACACAACCCCCGAAATTTACTTCTAATTCTCCAAACTCTATTTATTAATGAGAATTAAAGGTAAATTTACAGAAAATGAAACTAGATGCAGAAGGACCAATTAATTAAGTATTTCCAAGTATATGCTTTCCGACACAAGTAAATGGAAATATGTTTTCCAAAGGCCGGTATATTGCTGTGCAATACCGAGCATTAGGTTATGCATCATTTTAATCCTTACTTCAATCTAGATTGATAATTCGGTTTTCGCAAGCGATGAAGGACAGCATTATCTCAGGAAGTCAGCCCAGTGGTGAAGCTTGTGTTACTTTATTTAAAGGGACAAAAGTTTAAAGTATTTGCCAATTCTCCCTTTCCACAGCTGTCGTCTTCCGATTGCAAGACAGAGCCAAGATGAGCAAAGGATAGCATGGGTGCAGCGCCTGACAAGTTAGGAATGCCCGGTACGCATAAAGTCTCCATGACCTAGCATCCAGCTCCGCATGTACGAAGCTTTGTTAAGCGAGTCCGGGTCACATGTTAGCGAAATTATCTGAACGGCCGCAGAAAAGATGGAATCATTGCAGCCTGTCTGTCATTCCTGATAAGAACCAAGTTATTCGGTCCGTTGGTAACATACCAAGCAGCGAATTAAAGTGTCCCATGTTAGATTCAGACGTTCCGTGGTTTTTATAGTGAGAGGTGCGCTTATTCTTCAATAGAATTGCTCTGTCCTGCCTATCGGTGTCACTCTCCTGCAATACGGTAGTTAGCTGTCAGATCCTAGCAAACCATCGATAATGATGTCGGATGCACTGGTTGGCATGACTTTAAATTTTTCATTTATGAGTTCCATGCAGTTGAAAACTTTCATGAAGCAACAGGTCAGAGCATACCAAGAGATTTTAGTAAGGTTTTCATTAGGTTCGATGCACATAATCTAGTTCGCTTCAAATTACTACGAAGGTTCTCCAGACTGCAAGAGGTGAAATTTCAGACGGTTTCCCCAGCAATCAGAACCTGCTCTCCATAGAAGAAGTTTAATTCCCAAATCCTCCGATATATACTGCAAAACGCCATGAAACATTGTTTGACCAGCTGAACTGAGATCGCAAATTGAAATCTGGAAAATTAAAAAAAGATTAGGGAGTATGTCAAAATCCCTTTTCAGCCTCTCCTGTCTTATGGCATATATAAACTTATTCTGGGCCCTAAAGCTAGTTCAACAAGGCAAGCACAGCTTGATGGAAACGAATAACAGCTTTATACTTCAAAAGCCTCACAATCCGGTACATTTCTGACTTATGCGAGTCTTATCCAATTTATCATTCTGTAAAATCCAATTTACCATGCCCCATTACTGGCTAGACTGTAATGCGCTGCCACAAAATAGGACCAACTTTGTTCATGGCATGCATTAATCAGGCTGGGCAGAGCCCGCACGAGTCCATAACTACCACCGTACATGGGAGGGCGTGGGGTGTGGTGACATGCCCCTACTTAAGCTTTCACGACACGTCCTCTACTCCGCCCAATTACATCAACGGCTGATTGACAGGCTCGATCAGGCAAGTGGTGAACAGAGGAGGGGTTGAGTGAGGCCGATACTGCAGAGCCCATATTCACAGCCCACCAGCATATTCACCAGTATAATAAAGTTGACGTGTAAAGTTAACAGGTGACGTGTTTACTGGGCCCTTTTCAGGAGTCGGAGTCTGGCTCAATGGTTTCTCACTGTCATCGGATCCGGTTCACCCTCATGAACAACAGGTACAGTGTGTGGGAATAAGCTCATGTGTGGCACGCGTAGATGAAATTTTAGCTTTGGCACACTGTTTCTGAGTCCGTCTACTTCCGTCTGGACTTTTGGCTTCTCACAGGATCCCGATGCGGGTGCTTTTGAAAATGTCCAAGTCCACGTAACTAATGTAATGACCGTCAAACGCCCACTCCATAAAGCACATAGTGGAATCGCCGTTTACGACGGTCTGTCATGTGTATTGCACAGAGAATTAGTCAGGCAAGAACATTTCGATAATTCCAAACCATGGTATTACACAATTACCGAAATACTTTTTCCACCGACTACCAATGCCAATGTAATGCATATGTGAAAAGCTCTGTTTTTCGGTGTTTCAAGTGGTCCCGAGTGTGCGTTCCATTGAAAATCCAGCACACATACGCACCTTGGAACGGTGCTCACTGCATTTGCGAAAGTTTTGGAGTGCTTTGGGGTTCCAGTCGCATCACACAAACAATAAATGAATCTAGGAGCGTTGGCAGCAAGAAGAAAAGGAATATGAATGTCCGCGTTCCCTTCCGCAACCCCGTCAAATCGGAGAGCCTCACACGAATGTGTCGGTTAGGCTGTTCTGCTCATCTGCTATTATTAATATTGAAGCATTCAGCTGAAGACAATACGCAATTTTTGTACTTAAAATACCGCCAGCCAGTTGGTAAAAGTTAAAATGGGCTTCCATTTTGCTGAAGTTGATATAATTCAGTCCCTATATTATCGAAAATCAGTACATATCCGGCCCAGAGGCGCTCACCAATCGCGAGTTGAGAAATACTCGTCCCGTTATGCGCTGAGGTTAACTCCCGAACTCCGTCAGCAGCCGCATATCGACCATTATTATACACAGAGTAACAATGCCGCCAGAGGAAGTTATCACTGACCCATCGAGCAGTCTTAGGATAACCTACCTGTACACATACGCATATATTGCACTGATTCACGGCAATCGCGGCTCAGTTATCTACCGCAGGGATTCGATGTCCTGTTGATTACTACTCTGCGTCTGCATTTTGCAATACGACCGTTTTTTGCGAGCACAGAACCTCCAATGCACCCTATTCAAATTTAAAACATTCGATTCCTCCACTTCATCAGGAATGCTCAGAGTAATTCTAACTGAAGAAAAAGTATAGTAGCCAACAGAATTTTACCAGAACTCCGAAAAGCAATGTCAGGAATTCCACTGATCAGCGGAAACCAGCAGAGTTGCCTCACACAGTCGCAAAACCTTGACAAAAATGCATCTCGGGCCCTGGGATGGTACTTATCTCGTATTTTTTTGCAAATATATTCAGCTACCAACCAGCTAACTAAATGATATATATATATATATGATAGTGTGGGGTTCACCGATCTGCTTAAGGAACATTTATGTTCCGTTGTGTCTTGGAACTCAGACTAGAGTACTCACAGGCAGTCGCATAGCGACGTGTAGCATATGTTGATAATGTGGAACCGACAAAGACAAGGGAGACCGGAATGGCCATTTCTGGCTTATATATATATATATATATATATATTTCAGCATTATATGCGTGTGCCTGTTATTATACCTACAGCTCACTGCCTCACGATGACTCGTTAGTATCGCTTTGTTTCTTATCATCAGTGACAATCAAAGTTACGTGTGCATTTACGCAGTCCGCCTTTGGAGAGTTCGTAGACGCGTGAAGCTCATAAATCAGATTGAACCAGCTACTTGCAACATTACACCTTCCTTGATACAATCTTACTGTGGATCGGATACATGATTCTGGAACAGGAAAATGGCTTACTGACTGCAGAGTTGCATAAATATATCCTAGTTCCTAACTATCTGGCGTGTCGTGTAGTTCGTTCACAGTAATCTTCACATAGTCATCAGGGGTTGGTGGATAAATCAACTCGGATGAGCAGGATTTTTAGCTGCTAGCAAGTGATATTCTTTTTAGGTATGGCACGATTTTAGAAGCGGTACTTCCGCTGATGTGTATCTGAATAACGTCCCGCTGTTTGGGAGGATCAGAACGGCAAAATCTACAATTTTCGCATTTTTATCGAACTAAAATCACGCATCCCAACCAATTCGATAGGCGATGTCTTCGTGCATCTGAACAACCATCCGAACTATAGCCACATCACAAGGCCGAATGCTCATATATCTTATACATGTTAAATACTTGATAAATGACTTACTTACTTACTTCGCATTTTTATCGAACTAAAATCACGCATTCCAACAAATTCGATAGGCGATGTCTTCGTGCATTTGAACAACCATCCGAACTATAGCCTCTTAGCCACATCACAAGGCCTAATGCTCATATATCTGATATATGTTAAATACTTGATAAATGACTTACTTGAGAAACAAGAAAGCGTACGAAAGGCTTCCGCCGTGTAATCGTAACATAATAGTTTCAAAGTAGTCTGGAATGAATTTTTGGAAATACTTCCTTTATTATTTTAGATCAGAGTGCACATGGAAAAAGGAACACGAGGCTTAAGATAAGCATGACACACCGGAGGCCCTAGAGACGTCAGATTTTTGAGTTATTAGTGTATTTACTAGTGCATGTGTAACTCATTTCGCTTCCTTCTGGCAGGAGTTTACGCTGATCGACTTCCAGAAAGGTACTTGAATAGGATGCCTGGATTTCAGAAACTTTTTTTAAAATTGAAAACGCTTAAAAAGGAAACTCATTTTGTAGAAGTTAAATTCAAGCCCGTGGTAACTGATACCTCTCTGTAAAATTCCTTCTTCAACGTGCCAACCAAAATTTAATAGCTGGACTGATTCCGTGCATTTGAACTTTATGCACCCTTCCAGGGATTGGGTCAGCACAGTACAACTCCTTATTTTGCTGACAAAGACCATTTGAATCATATTGAATTTCTATAAATTCGGTGCACTGGAATATTTGGCATGTAAAAACTTTTCGCGGGTATAAAGAACTTATAGTAAGACTGACTCTACGTGTAAAATTCCGGTCTCGCCGATAGTTATATGGGCCAGATCTATCAGAGCCACAACTTGCGGTTATATAAGGGCATATTCCATTCTTACTGCTAGGGTTCGAGAGCTGGGATTGTGAGAGCTGCTAATTGTAGAACACATTTGATGGTGTGGCCCCTAGATACTGTAAATGCTGCGCACCAGTATAAACCACTCTCTCTGATGACGGGTTCGAGTGAGAATCTGAAACGTCTGGCCAATAAGCTACCTGTTACAGCGATCGCATTTTCCCCTCCTTAACTGTTTTATGGAAGTCGTATACTCACTTCTATCAACCACCTTTTAATTTTTCGAGTTGAAAGACGTGACTGAGCTAGATCAGAAATAGGGCACCCACAAAAATTCTGGAGGCTGACCTTTGTCCATCATCTAGCAGAAAACGCTTTTCGATGATGTGCATACCCTGATGTTCACATTCATTCCAAGTGTTATAATTATAAACATTTGACTTGTTGTAAGTGTCTTATCGATAAGAATAAAACGCACTTTAGTCTGCCCAGTTACTCGCTCAATGAGGCTAGAGAAAGCATATTGTTATATTTGGCCTGAATTGCGATCGCTAACACTATCAACAAAACTGCAGACATCTTCCTGAGTTCAGGCTCCGGTCCGAACGAAAGATATTCGGTTTCTATTCCCCCAAACTGACTTGTATCCAGTTATCTGTTGCATACCTCTGAGGTAGAATTTAGATGCAGATTTCCTCAATGTTCGTAAGCTTCCACAAATAATACAGGTAAGGTGACCCCCTCCGAACATGAACGACATCAACCGCTTATTGTAGTTGACAATTGCTTGTTTTCTCTGTGGGTTAGAGTACATAAGCAAACGCATACTGTCCAAGGTTAATCGTTTGGGTATGCTGGCGAAAATCCCAATCGAGAAGAGACTGAGCAGTGGATGCGTTCCTTCCGCACATTTCTACTGCTTGCGCCTAACTGTCTCCACTGCGAAGTTGAGTATGCATTTGCCCGCTCGAGTGGGCATTGTCTGACTTGCTTTCGGTAGCCAATGTTTGAAGCGACAGCCGCAATGGGGCGACAGCGGCAATGGGGTGACTGTGGCTTAACCTTGGGGGCTAACACGCGAGAATGCAGCTATCCACTACCACCCTAACTCTCCTCTACACTATCCTTCTCTCTCCTCCTCGCTTGCTACTTACCGTGTTCGCACCCACATCCACTTGCCCATGTGCGCAACAGCGCTCTGTGAGTGTGTTTCAGGTGTAGGGGTACGCCCAGGGGCGGCTCCGGCCGCGCCAGCCACCTGCGCCCTCTCCCGTATTTGGTCTTCTTAACTCTGTCATGACACTGGGCTCAGGTGGGGGAGGAGGAGAGAGTGCGGCAGCTGCAGCGCAATGCTACTAGCACTTTAAACTAAATCACGCGCCATTCACCGTCTCTGCACCAGCCTTCTGTATAGCATACGGGGGCCGTCGTCGGACTACGACGGTCGAACTGTCGGTGTGTGTGTTTGTTTGTGCCCACTTCCGCATCAGACAACTGACCGACTTGGACAGCGGTTTGAATGTGGGGGTGGGGGAGAGAGTGAGGTCGACAGCTCAGTGCATGTTCCTCTCTATAAACAATCTGACACGCTTGAAACTATCACGGTGCGCTAAAAGCCGTGGCTTGGAAGGTTGCCAACTGACGGGATAACTTGGACTGCATGGTCAGTCCAATGTGTGTTTTGTTGGAGTGGCTGACTGGCGGACTAAGAGACAGGCTGCAATGGCTCCTTCTTAATGTGGCCTTTATGGCACTCCCACTTCGTGGGATCCGAGCAAGGTGTAGTGGTACGCCCAGGGGCGGCTACGGCCGCGCCAACCACCTGCGTCCTCTCCCGTCTCCGGTCTTCATGACTCTGTCTTGACACCGGGCTCCGGTGAGGGAGGAGGAGAGAGTGCGGTAGCTGCAGCGCAAGGCTACTATCACTTAAATCTATTTCACCCGCAAGTCACCGTCCCTGCTCAACTTTCCCATGGAGCAAACGGTGGACATCGTCGGACTACGACGGTTGAACTGTCGTGTGTGTTTGGGTTGTACCCCCTAAACGGGCCACGTGGTAGATGCGTTGGACCAACAAGGGGTCCAAATTAAGGCACGGCAGGCGTTATTCGGGTTGAGCTCCCATAACAAATGCCGAAAATGGAAGTGTGGTGGCAGGCCTAGGGGCGGCTAGGACAAAGGGTACCCAGCCGCGCCAGCCACCTGCGTCCTCTCCCGCCTCCGGTCTTCTTGACTCTGTCTTGACACCGGGCTCAGGTGGGGGAGGAGGAGAGATTGTGGTAGATGCAGCGCAAGTGCACTATCATTTTCAACTAAATCATGCGCATGTCACCGTCCCTGCTCCACTTATCCCATGGAGCATGCGGTGGACATCGTCGGATTACGACGGTCGAAATTTCATGTGTGTGTGTGTGTCCCCTAAACGGGCCACGTGGTAGATGCGTTTGACTAACACGGGGGCCACATTAGGGCACGGCAGGCGTTATTCGGTTTGCGCTCCCATAAAAAATGCCGAACGTGGAGGTGTGGTGGCACGCCTGGGGGCGGATAGGACTTAGGGGACCCAGCCGCGCCAGCCACCTGCGTCCTCTCCCGCCTGCGGTCTTCTCAACTCTGTCTTCACACCGGGCTCAGGTGGGGGAGGAGGAGAAAGTGCGGTGGCTGCAGCGCAAGTCTACTATCACTTTAAACTAAATCACGCGCAAGTCACCGTCCCTGCTCAACTTTCCCATGGAGCAAACAGTGGACATCGTCGGACTACGACGGTCGAACTGTCATGTGTGTGTGTCCCTTAAACGTGCCACGTGGTAGATGCGTTGGACCAACATGGGGACCACATCAGGGCACGGCATGCGTTATTCGGGTTGCGCTCTGCTTACAAATAACGAACACAGAAGGTATGGTGGCACGCCTAGGGGCGGCTAGGACTTAGGGGATCCAGCCGCCCCAGCCACCTGCATCCTTTCCCGCCTCAGGTCTTCTTGACTCTGTCTTGACACCGGGCTCAGGTGGGGGAGGAGGAGAGAGTGTGGTAGATGCAGCGCAAGTGTACTATCATTTTAAACTAAATCACGCGCATGTCACCGTCCCTGCTCCACTTATCCCATGGAGCATGCGGTGGACGTCGTCGGACTACGACGAACTATCGTGTGTATGTTGGCCCCCTAAACGGGCCACGTGGTAAATGCGTTGGACCAACACGGGGGCCACCTAAGGGCACGGCAGGCGTTATTCGGGATGCACTCCCATAACAAATGTCGAACATGGAGGTGTGGTGGCACGCCTAGGGTCGGCTTGGACTTAAGGGACCCAGCCGCGCCAGCCACCTGCGTCCTCTCCCGCCTCCGGTCTTCTTAACTCTGTCTTGACACCGGGCTCAGGTGTGGGAGGAGGAGAAAGTGCGGTGGCTGCAGCGCAAGTCTACTATCACTTTAAACTAAATCACGTGCAAGTCACCGTCCCTGCTCAACTTTACCATGAACATACGGTGGACATCGTCAGACTACGACGGTCGAACTGTCGTGTGCAGGTGATAAACCGTCGGATGGTTCCAGTTGCGTTATGCTAATAGGGACACCAAAACGCAGGTTTTAATGCATACCTTCTTTCTTTCCTCGAATGTCTGTGGGGTGCAATTAATTTATATGCCTGAGATTGAAATTTTTCTCATCAGTCCATGGGCTTGTGTGAAGATTTTGCTCAATTATCAGAGATTTGGCTACTCTGACTTAAATCTCCCTTTTGATATAAATAAATAGTCACACTCAGGCTGCCGAGTTTTTCACAAGCGGGTCAAACGAATTATTCAAATCTGCTAAAACCTCTTTCTGAATAATTAATCGTCATAAAGTTGAATAAACTCACTGTTACCTTTCATTCGTGAGTGGTGTGTGAATTATTTTCAAGTGAGCCCTCTTACAAGTTTCATCGACATTTACATTCAAAAATCACTATCATTTGAAGTACGCTTGGTAGGTTGGATACTTGCAATACTAAAGGGTTACGTTGCAGTGATAACAGTTGCATAAGATTCGCAATTAGTTTCTGTCCTCGCATTTTTATCCAAGGTTGAGAAGGCAGGTCATAAGGACTCGTTACGTCAGAAGGAGGACCCGCAGCCTTTCCATCCTTTTAACAGTGCATATTTTAACTATGCATTTTTCTGCTCTCGATGCGTATTATCACCAGAATTGACAAACAGGCCATTGCGAGGCTGTGCATCCGAAACATTAGGCTTACTTAACTAATGCATGGACAGCAGGCCTTGTGCGGATTAGACCAGGAAGCAAATTTGAATCGTTGACTGATGATTGCAACTCAGCCAGAAATAGTCCTTCCAATGACCCTATCTTTGCCTGTAACACTCCTCTTTTGTTGAACGCTAATTGTCACGCAACCGCAACCGGCAAAAAGAGCCTTACATTCCCGTCCTGCAATTGGAGATAACCGACGCACTCGAATGCTGATTGAGGGTACATTATTGCCCCATTTCCATTTCGAATAAGCACTCATCCCGGAAACTGTGGCTTGGGGTTTTTTTAAAAGCGAAGCAAAAAGATACAACTGAAGCCAACTTATTAGCGGACTGAAGTTTCAGACGGCCGGGTCTACAGTTTCTGCTCGAAGCCTGCGTTGAAAAAAACCCTATCTGAGATACATGCGGGTTTCCTTCAATTAACCATTTTTCTGCTCTCGTGGTTAACTATTTCATTTGCTGTGTCCTAGTTGGTAATATAACGAGGAATTGTCTGCATGTTTAATCTGTTGCGTGGTAGCTACCACGGTGGGTGAACTAATTGACGGCTTTTCGCAGTTTTCAGTCTTTTTCAACTTTATTTTGCCTTGACCTTCCTTTTCCTTGCTGCAATATCACTAGGTTCGCAACACCTTATACGCCGCGGGCTGTCGATGTTCCGGTTAATTGAAGTTAAGGGGGAAACCACACTTTTGGTGGGGCGATTTGAACTAGGAAGTGCTCTGGCTCAGGAGAAAGGCTACTGTGGAGTCATCCTATCTCTTGTGTACTATGCAGCGAGGTGTCTTTAGTTTTCGTCTCTTTTCATCTACTTACTTTCAGTTAAGATCATTTCCATATAATTTTTAAAGAACTGCAGTGATGCTGTCAATAATAATCAATTGAGTCAGTGAGGGCAACAGAAAAACGGATGAGTGCAGGGAGAGACAATTAAAAAATTATACAAATTCCATTGTTATTTTGCATGACAGAGTAAGATCCAACAGTATACAACTGCAGTCAGCTTATAAACTTGTCCCATCTATCTCGTATTCGTGCTAGGTTTATCATTTTCGAGCAATTAACTGTGCTCACTGCAAACATCCTAGGCTTAATCTGATCAAGTTATCTAAACTTCAAAAGTCCTCCTTTTTCCCCAGAAACTTTTATTCCACGCTGGCTCTTTAGCAAGTGGGTCGAAATGTTACCAGTTGCATGTTAACAGTTAACGTTCTAATTGAAATTTCATAACAGATGAATAACAATGTTCTGACTATGGCAACACGTTACTTTATAAGTCTCCTGACTCCTTAATTGTTGCACTTTACTCTCTATAGTGGACAGGGCTTACTTAGTTATCTCAGCCATCAGACGACGATTGGATCTCCAATCGCTATACAATTGTTAGAAATTATTTCACATTGAGAAAGCATCGAAAGGTTGTGTATTTCGGGGTCTTTTACACAGATGGTCAGATAGGGGGTTGGGCTCTCTTGGGCAAATTACTCGAAAAAGACCTAAAAAATTACAATAAATGGCATAAAATATACGAAAGGCTTTGCCATGTATTGGGTTATCAAGCATGAACTTTGTAAAGAAAACAAAAATTTGTTAATTTTTTTATAAGTACAATGGATAGTTTTATTCACTAAAATTGGCACCAATATTGTAAGTATATTCTTGTTATTTCAGCGGTAGATTTTTCAATCCGGTGGTTGTAATCGAGAATCAGCATAAATCTTTGAACGCGTTATTTACAGCACTTTCAGAATTCACATTTATACCCATCAGAAAGTTATCCGAATTCTGAAAGAATTGGTAGACAGTGATGTGCGATCTGTTAAGAATGATGGGTGATTGAGCAATTTCAACTCCAACTCTTGTAGTTTGCTACTGTCATTTACGCGCTTGCCCTGCACTAGAATAGGACCCAATCGGTTGACCAATTTAGGCTGGGTTTCAGCCAGTTTTGGTTCCTTTGGTTCAGATGATTGCAGTATAACTCTGATATGGTCGATGAACACATTTTTACGAAATCATAATGGATTACACCTAGGCCAAACCATAAAAACACACAGTCAGCTTCTTCGGGCAAATATTTTGCTCTTGGGCTGTATTTGGGTGGCCTTTTCCTTATCAGCCATCATTCTGAATGTTCACTGTTATCGTTCTGAAATCCATTTCTCATCACAGGTCGTATTTTTACTCAGAATGAATCGTTTTTATGAGGAGAAAGCAACATCACGCGTGCTTATAAGCGTTGTGGCTTCTAATTTTCTTTCAGTCCATGTGGAAACCATATTTTTCAGCGTTTTCACTTTACCGGCTCCAACTACGCAAGTTAATATTGTTTGCATGCTGACACAACCGTCAGCGATGATTAAAGTGTACTCTGAGATGGATCTGACCATACAGTGACTTACAGTTAGTCATTATCAATCCTTGGTTCTCGTCGACCATGTGGATTTTTCATGAGATCAGTTACCAGAATGAGATTTCGTAGACCACTATGATACTTTCTGTTGTATAGTAATATTAAAGCATAATAAAACCTTTATATCGCCGAGCTGTCTCTGATGCTGCATTTCCATTTAAGAACTCATGTCCCTGTTTAAACAAAGATAATGAAAGAGTATTTTAATATTTTTTAAGCACAAAATGATTTAAAATGAGGGTATATTTGTAGCAGTTTTCTAACAAAAACAAAATAATTTAAAAATCATTATACAAATGTGAAATAAGCAGTCAAAGTTGACCATATGTCTTTTTACAAATTTTATACTTGACTAACCAATATATGTTCCTATATTTAAAAAGGAGATACGCCCGATTAAATCTTAGGTCTAGTGCTTTCACAAAATTTCGACCATACAAAAATGCTTCTGTCATTAGCTTTACTTAGCAATAAATGTGATTGTGGCAGTAAGACTCAAATGAATTTTAGAGCCTCTCGAAGTCAGCAGAACGCATTTCTGGGCTCTAGATCGTATCGTGCACAAATTATCGTTAAAGGCTTCCCTCTGAAAAAAATTGTGCTGCGACGTTATCATGCCATATGTTGCACTGTTTACTGCGATTCGTTGAGCATGGGCCTGCAGGCCCAATCTAAAAACTAGAAATTTCAGATTTCAGTTTTATCTGTTAATTTCCTCTACCTTCGATTAGATAACTGACTTCAGCTTTGGGAGCAAATCGACGAAAATCTTGCGTGTTCCAAAACTATTTTCCTTTATTGTTATGTTGCATAAAAGGAAGAATGTGGTATGAGATGCAAAAAAGTAGCAAAGATTTTTGCTGGTGGTTCAGTATTAAATTTTTACAGTTTTGCGCTGTTATTAAGTGAGTGCTCAAAGTGAAGGGTGTTTCTCATACATAATACGGATAGCGAAGAGGGCACTGCAACTGGAATTTGCGTGTTGCGCTAGTAAAAAGTGGGAGCTAACATCACTGTACCAAGCCTATGTGAGACCTTAACCCTTGTCGTACGTGTTGGACGAAGGAGTTGCGTTGCACAGGCTGCTGTGCCAATCTCCCATTCAGTCAGTTAAGAGTCTCAGTCAGGCCATTGATGAGTGCCAGAGCAAAGAGACTATGATCTCACCACTTAGGTACGTGGACTCATGGCAGTTCAGTGCATTTCTCAGCTTACTAATTGTGGCGTGCTTTCGATCGCAGTTTAGACAGCTGCGCGTTGAAACAAAGTCTAAAACGGTCTCTGTTAATTGCGGCCTTAATGAAATTCACTTATAGAGATCGAATACTCATTTAGTGAAGACGAATTGGTGCGGATCTAGGGCCAGTGCATGTGCGATACTAGTGGATGAGACATTGAGCTTTTTCATAGTAAGACCTCCAAACCCAATCTTCAGTCATCATTCTAGTACTGGCATTGGAATACAGCGGTCAAGAGAATAAGCAAGTTCGTAGCTGAAGCACGAATCAACCTAACTTTTAACATGTGTACGCGCAAGTTCTAATCACCAATACCATTAACGGCAACGCAAGTACTATCACCAAAACCACCGTTAAAACCACTAGCACACTTATCGAACTTTACAGACTCGTGCGAAAGCCGTTTGGATTTTACTCTACAATGAGAACATCTCCTCCTGATTTGATGATACAAAACCTTCATCACGAAGTGATTTGTAAATATTGCATCTCCATAATACCAAATTTGACTTATGATGCTTGATTACATGTTTATTGCTTCATTCATACAAAAGGTAACTCGAGTAGAAAGTAGAAATTACTGCTCCGCATGCAATTGAAGATCGTCAGTTAAGTCGAGATGTCCATAGTCGATCCCATCGTGCCACATATAGGCAGTCAGGGCTACGAATTTCAGCTTGTCAGTTCGTTGGGCTTGTAAATATAGAAACTCCCGTAAGGTGCATGCTTTGACGCAGGTTACCGTTTAGGCTAACATTAACCCTACACCTAACCATAAACTTTACCTTAACCATAACCCTAATTTCCCTGTAATTTAGCGCAAACTCATCTGTATTACGGGAAGCTCATGTTCGTTTGCCCTGTTATGGGGTCAGGTAAGCTATCCCTACTGATATTGCTTAATCTGAACATGCAGATAGATCATCAAGCATATCATATTCACAAGTGAACATAAATGCAGAGTTATTTTAACCAAAGTCTATGGTTTTCCCTTTCTGATGGCGGTCGCCAGTCCTAATTTCAACTGCCTTTCACCTATCTGCAGTGGGAGAAAGTTGTAAAACTTGACAAACCTGTTGATCGATTATCGGCTTGATCTCCACGACCAAGTTACCCCGTGCGTTCTCCTGCACCTACGCGTACAAGGTGTAACCTTGCGCTAGAATGTGAACAGTTTTTGATGACATCTCACCTCTTGGTTAAACGGCTATTTTTTGTTCATGCCTTCTTGGCTCCATTTTAGCCCCAACTCATGTCTTTATCCCAATCTTGATCATAAACCAAACCCTCACCTTTGGCCTTTATATTGATCTCCCTAGAGCTCAGTCCGGGCGAACTGTACATCGAGGGTCCATATTTAAGTATTGTATCCAGTTTAGCCCTGAAAATAGCTAACGCTAACATTTATATTGAAAAGAGAACGGTTGTGTCAAAGGAAGAAGAGGCGTTCAACCGGTGAGCGCCTCTTCTGCCTTTAACATCACCAACAGGGAATCCCATTTTCACTACTATAAATGTGAAATATTATGGTTGTCGGCAAGAGAAATTTAAAGAACTAAAAATATACCAACTTCCAAGAGGAGGTTATTGGTATACGCTGAAGCATATCAAATGCTTTGTAAGTTCTTTTGCATACATTTTAAGCCGCAATTTAAACCTCATAATCTAGGAACATTACTACTTAATGGAGGGTCATATAAAAAAGTACAAAATTCAACTGAGACACCTACATAAAAATTACACTGCGTCCTCCTTCACTGATTACAGAAAAGGCAGTAAGGATAAGTAGATGACCTCCTAAACAGAATTCGTGAATAGGAGTAGGCCCCCCAAGTAATAAGGGTGGCTCTGTGAATAATTCCCGGAAAACCAAATTGTTCTTTGTCGTAATTCTACCATGCGCAATAACGTCAAATTAGACTCTAGTTGTAAGCTTAAACAATACCCTATCCGGCTAACACTACCCCCAACTTTAACCTTCAACCTGGCCTAAAGTTACCTGAACGACAACCTTAGCTATAGCCTTTAACCTAATTTAACCTTTTACGACCCTTACCATAAAATTAATGTCAACCACAAACTAAACCCGATGTTTCCTGGAATTTGGTACAGACTCATCTGTATTGTGAGTGGTTCATGGTCTCGGGTCCTGGTTAGGGGGATATATAAATTCTCCTTACCGAAAAGGCAATATAGTCAATCTGGCGTTTTTAAGCAAACATACTCATATGAAATTATTACTGGAAAAATTCTTTTCTGGTAGGCTATATAAAGATATTCAATAAATATCAACCTCTGCAAACTTGGAACAGCCACAGTTTGGTTGGCAGACTTAGAGGTGGTGGGCAGCTAAGCCAGGTGTGCCATGCAGCACACAAAACGTTTTACTTAAGATGCGAAATGGATAGTTGACTGTGTTCAAATAAGTTATTAGGATCGATGTTTTTCCGATAGACCTATAAGCTCCCCAAGACGGCCGTTTTGAAAAGTTTTTTTCTGTTGGATACTATTATCATGACCAATTTCTGCATTCGATTTTTTTTCTCAGAATCGCGTATGTATGTCGGATGCGTACGTTTTCTTGCTGGTGGTTATATTGGTTTAAAAGGTTGATCGCAGTCATGTAGTGACTCAGTAAATTTTCAGATAGTTTTCTTTGACTCTTGCTTTGTCTCCCTAAACGCTTTCAACTCTTGATTCAATGAGGCGAAAAAAGACCCTTGCAGTTGAACTGGTGACATGCTTAATCGCACATATCGCAATAGCAGGGTGATTTTCCATCTCCGGTATTTAGTTAGAATCGATTACTCTGCGTCGAACAGATTTATACAGATCAACAACCATGGCCGTTTTGAAGAGAATTGCGTCCTGAAAATGCATAGGGTCTTTGAGAATTTTTAGTGCTTAGTGATTTTAAAGTGGTGATGAATGTTTCTTAAATGGTCCGATGAATTCCAAAAGCTGAGAAAGTCCAGTTCCTGGAGGCAATCTGGTAAATTTTCTCATCGCCACGAACAAATATTATGAAAAGTATTGTTATTCAACCAAAAGATGGGTGTGTGTTGCAAATGGCATAAGAAAAACTGGGTTGAATTTAATGAGTAATCTTTAGGACATGCGTTACAAATTTCGTCTGCAAAACAGTTTCCACGGTTAAAATACTCCAGTGCTTCAAACTTTACCCTCATAATACAGCCTTTCTCAAATTTGACCTTGGACATTTTATCTTTCTCTATTTATTTCATAAAAAGCAACTAAACTCAATGAGTTATCGTGATATGAGAAAGACAAAACGCTAAATGAGTACAAATCAACTCACGAACGAGTCACCTTCCGAATGGCTTTTCATAACTAAATAAGTTCGTAAGTTGCTATTCAAGATCATTTTATGGGGCACAATAATTTATTCAAATTTAACTCCCTAAGGAGGCAAGATACTCACTCACTGCATATGTGTTCTTAGCCCAAAACGTATACATTACTGCATACACTATCTGGTATCTGGAAAATTTGGAAAAAAAGAAGTGTCTTTACTCCATTGGTTAGCGGAAGACTACTGTGAATTACCTTGAATAATGCAGCAACAACCAAAATTTACTCTTTTTAAGATGAGAGCGGAAACTTTTTCCCGAAGTTTAAAACGTTAAACTTTATAGGGCGAAATAAACGTATGTAAGGCAAATCTAGGGTCTGTTCTGGGACTTGTGTTTTGGTCCTAAAAAAGGATTACATGCTCTTCTCTGACCTCATCTTTTTGGTATTGAGAAATCAGTGTTATGGAGCATTGTTTGTGCAAATAAGTAACTTGGAATGGACCTGATAACAGTCCTTGAGTTCTCATCGGCAACATCAGCCACAGCTTCAACGCCTTACGGTCTTTTTCATTCTCAACACAAATTCTTAGATACATATAACCTGCCAATCGCCCACCACAATACGTCGAAAATGAAGCCAGCAGTTACTGAAAGCGGACTAAGACATTTTTCTGCACCTTCTTCTCACTGCAAATGTAAAGGCTTGTGCAAGACGTGAGGTTTTTGCCGCGGATAAAACATTTCCCTTCGGCAGGTGCCTGAGGGCCGGGGGTGAGCGACTGGGACAGCACAGGATGCTCATTCGTGACTTCTCATGACGGCCTGAAAACGTTAACTGCAAAACAATGGCGCTCTCAAGCCTAACTCCCTTGGCGGCCGAGTCCATTACGGTCGAGACAAAAAGTCTTTATGAGCGACAGTACGATTTGGGCCTCACGAAGGTCCATCGGCTGAGTGACGCGAATGTTTACTTTGACTCCTCTACTGAGGGTTGTTTCGAAGAAAACATTAGATGAATGGTTCAATGTAGTTTTATTTAGTCTTATCCTATTGGGTGCAGTGGTATGTATGTTAGCAAAAAAATACCTTTCATTACTAAATGGAGGATCCGACGATGCAATTAATATTATTATTAATAGTTGTGTTAATTTTAAAATCAGTACAAAAGTTCTTGAATCAACGAAAGTAGTAGATAAATTAGTTATTCTATCGTGCTGTTATTATATGACAGAGAGGATTGCAGTTTTTAATAGTTTAAGGTAGCCGCTTCCGTAGGGAGAGGGGGTGTCATACATCTCGGCCAAACCATAGATATCCAGAACATTTATCCGTTACATTAGTTATAGTTTTCGTACGCTACGTGTTTCTGCTCAGCATGCGAACGAGGACACGTTCCGTAACCAAAATGCTGGCTTTCTGTCGAATTTGCTTTGACCACCATTAGCACTGACAATATTATTTTCCTGGGACTAGTGTCTTGGTGTAAGCAACATAAACATTTGCTGTCGGTATCGCGGAATCAAAAAAACAGTATTTTCTAGTGTTTATGGACTTTTAGGACATAAAAGATCATCTAAGTCATGGCTGTCATGGACAGCTCACCATTTTTTGTTAAAACAGCCATGGCTTTGAGGCAAGGTTGGAATGATCTATCATGCAGGGTTTATTGACGAAGGGTGCCTTTGAACAGAACTGTCTGTATTCATGCAGACAACCTTCGATTGAAGGTCATCATAATGAATGTTTTCTAGGCGAACCCATGGCATCTTCTTCTGACATTCCCAGTATTCATATAATTTTTGCCTATCGTGCAAAGTACATACGTACAGTTTTCTGCATGATTTCTTCCATTTAACTGAGTTATTTTAACGTCGATATGCATGCGGCTGTCGCTTTCCATAAATTTAACAATACTGTATTTTCTCTAAATCAAGAGGAAATTTTGTGTAAGTGAAACCATTTTTTAATGACATCCTAAATCACAAAAAGCATTATACCATTTTGGTTGTTAGATTGGGACAGCTCTTTTAACCAACATTTCAGTTGATCAAAAAATCTGCTCTTTTAAGTGACAGATAAATGGTCATATTTACGTAATAAGCAGTAACTTTGAATGGTGACTTCATAAGCTGGAAACGTTAATAACATCAGTGGTTTACCTGTCTACTTCGTAAAATATCTGGTCAAATATCTCTTCAAATTCGGCATGATTAAATACGAAGAATTATTTTCCAGAAGAAAACTGCCGACATCAAATTTCTGTCAATTCTGCCACGGGGATTGTAAAATTCCTGGCTCCTAGCTGCAATATTTACGAAACCATCGTTGCTAATATACGCGGAATTTCGGACTTACACATCTCATCAACGAAACCAGCGGGTGGAACTTTAATAATCACGTAGTTGATATATGTTATTTGGTAGCTTTCGGTAAGAGCTTTCTGAAATGTGTAAATGTCATTCTGGGGAACATTTATTTCAACTAGAGTATGATGCAGTTAGAAAACACCAAAACGCGCCAACACACTGCAGTGCACCAGTAGCCTGCTTATTTCTGCAAATGTGGTTTTTTGACTTTATCATCGTAACTGAATTGCCACAATAGCTGAGAGCAAGGCTCAATTTGAATTGTGAAAGAACCCACAGGCAAACAAGCCTTTATTACTTCGCTCCAACTTTCATTCTCACGCCGGTCAATGAAAGGCCTCTCAGGCCTGCCAGAAATTCATCCAAATAACCAATTTCACTGTCGGGAACGGAATGAAAACACCTCTGAATGGCAAATAATGTGGGTAGGCTGATGAACAATTGTTTCACTCGTATTCCGACTTCATTCAGCCATTCAGAATCCCCCCACCACCATCTTCGACCAGGACCACAGACAAGCGCTCCTACAAGGCGCAGATGGTCCACATTTTCTGTCACCTCTCTCTCTCTCTCTCTCTCTCTCTCTCTCTGCTATCATAACCTGACTGACTTCAGCCTGTTGGTTAACTCTGCCACCCATATGAGCTTGTTTGCTCTTGGAAACTTATCGATCAGTATTTGTCCATTCCTGATGGAACCTATAGATGAATTTTATCTTCTAGCCCGAGACTACCGCTGGCGCAAAAGCAGCGGACAGGGAGCCTCCAAACGCGCTATCAAACTACGATGAGAAAAGCAACAAAAGTCTATGTCAGCTGGCCAAACTGGATACACTGGAACACGGACCTCCTCTTCAGCAAGATGGCCGTTTTATTCCGATAGAGTCCAAGGCAGTTGATGCTACCGGTCGACATTCTAGATCCACCTCAGACGCCAGTTCGCTAAAATCTCAAACCCAGCGGAGACAGCAGGATAGTCCTGTCTGCAGATGGGATCTCCAGGGATACCTTTCAGTCCCTGATAGAGGTAAGTTGTCCGAGCAAACTCTATCAGGCAGCTCCACACAAGCCAAAATAGAACGATAATGTTGCATTTCAAAAAGTTGGAAATATGTGTAAATTAGAGTGACCAGCATGGTTTACAGTCAAACTCGGATAGTTTGGACATCTAATTGAAGCTATTGCTTTTGGTGAGACCACGCTAGTTCGAGATTGTAAATCATAGTTGTGCAAAGGCGGAAAGATGGCACATGGGTATAAGTACTCCCCCATACTGCTGGTAGCCTTACGGTAAATGCCAGGGAGTACCTATTCCGGTGTACTAACGTTAACCCTTACCCTAAAATTAACCCTTCTAATCATAACCCGAACCTAACACCAACCTGCCTAACCAGTACCCCAACACTAACTATAAGCCTCCGGAAGAAAACGCAAGGCCATCTCTAATACGGGAGTACTTATAACCGTGCCCCATCAACTTAATTTCTTCTCATGAATTATCACACCAAATTTCTAAAATAAATCAGAAAGTAAAGCAAAACTACTGTTTAACATGATTAGTCGCGTACCAGTGATGGAAAAGCAGGTCTGTGTTATAACTCAAACATCGCCGAAGATGAATGAGACCAAAGTTTCAAGAGATTGGCTCTAGATGGTTATCTGCACGTGAATTTACTTGTAGTGGAGGAGATGTCGGCAGCATCTAACCCACTCTCGATGCTAAATACATCGTGCCTTGGTGTCAGGGAAAAAATAAGACGATCAAGAGGAAAGCATAAATTGATTGGCTGACTAGTTTGAAAAACTGTCTATGGGTGCCACATCTGCTCCGCTCCCAAAACCGCGTGTATTATGCAACACCATAGGAGCCTATTCTCAGGCAAGTGAGATCTGCTTATGCTCCAACGTGACGTTTCCCTCGTTAGATCAACGGTGGTAAATCTCATCGAATGCGTTAAACATGAGCACGATATCATTTTCGGTTTAATAGTTACTTGTACGCGTGTGTGACCGAGAAGGATAATGTGTAGTTGGGAGTGAAGTTACTTCTGCAGGCAGAGCTTCGTGCTGTGAACGAGCTTAGACTGTGAGTTGCGTAAATGTCTTTATGGACGTCAAGGCTCATGCCATAACCCAAGGGGAAGCATGAGTGATGGGTTTATGTTAGGCTGCCCGCTTCGCTGAAAATTGAGCGAGGATTGGTGATTTTGGATGGTTTTCAAACTAATTCGATACATCCCAGATTTTCTCGCCGTCGTTTTCGCCTTAGCCTATCTCGTCTGCAGGGTGTTTCGTATACTGTTGCTCCAGTTTTGAAAAACTCCAACATAAATACCATTAGTGATCGAATTCCTTCCAGGAATCCAGTTTGACAGGCAAGCAACTGAGTGAAGTTGTTAGGGCGATGCTTTTTCCGCCTAGTCTGCAAGCATCCGTAGCGAGGTCACTGTAGCGTGAAAATCCAAAATTCCATCAGTTGTCATCTACTATAAATGTTGAAATGAATCTTATATCCCAGTTCGTGGCACATATATCGTAATGAGATTATCCTTTAGCTTACTAAAACATCCTCATCGTACCTTTCGTGAACATTTGAAACTCCAAACCAAGTTCACATTACTATCTAGTCACTTAAGTTGTTGGTAGCTACTGAACGAATGTGACGTCAGCGAAGGATTCACACGTCCAAATCTAAGTGCACGCTCCTAGGCACCACCAGAACCATGGGTTAAACGGTTAACTGTCTGTCTAGGCACCTGTCTGTCTAGGCACCTGTCTGTCTAGGCATCTGTCTAGGCACCACCAGAACCATGGGTTAAACGGTTAACTGATCTTCCACGTGGCCCTGACTTTCATCATTGCTTTTATAAATTTCATCTGTCTCTTTTCGGAGTACGAAACGCAAGAATCAAGTCCTTCCATAAAGGGTCTAGTCTAATTAAATTAACGTCACAGAAGTTAAGATTTATTTAAATCGTTTAAACGAGAGGGCATCCTCGATATTAAAAACGAACTCAGGTTTGATTAAAGTAGGTCGGAACAGGGAAAAATCACAAGAGAGGATGAATTTTTGAAAGCCGGTTCAAAGCAATATCATTCACAGTTCTTTGTATAGCACATTAGATGATAGGCTTACAGTTTCAAATTTGGTAGCATTTATTTTGAAATTAATAAAACGAAGTGTTTTTTGGGCATATCTGTCTGTGAGATTTACCCATGTCCCAAAAACTAAAATTTGAGAAATGCGCCCATTGCCCATGTGCCCACTGATCGTTTTATTGGAAAAATTCAGGACTACAGGTTCTCGTTCAGCTCTAACATATGTTTCGCTGAATCACGAAGGTGGAGAGAATCTTTCCCTTCTTGTAAACTTGTTCAGAAGTTCCATTTTTTTAACTCAGTGGGCTTACTGTAGAAAAAAAGGGTTTGGGTGGGACTTCAGTGGTGGAGAGTTCTCCGGTCCCAAAACAATGTTCGCAGCCTTAGTTGCCGCTGCTGCATGTGACATTGCACTCTTGATCGCCGTTCGATAAAAGCACACCCGCGTCCATGGTCCGTCGCCCTTTCCACTCACTCTGTAAGCTATTAGTCTCCTCTCCACCTCCCGCACCAGTATTAACAGTAGCTGTGGTAGCAGACGTAGTAACAGTGGTCTTCAAAAAGCTCTGGCGACGGGACAGTAGTTAATAATAAGTCCTTCGGTCTCAAAACCAGGGCGCCAAACGCGCTGACCCACTACTTTGCAGTTCCCGCATTCAATTTTTAACGTGGGCTGTACCCCCCCCCCCCTGCCGACCCCTCACTCTGAGTCCAGCACTAGAGGATTGGCCGATCTCATCTTCATACGTGAGATACGAGGTAAGTCAATTACCTGGCGCCAGCTATGTAAACTGGCAGGAGAATGCGACTAAGGCCGTTTAGAGACTTCCTCAAGCTTTGTGAAGTTGGAAGAGGCGTATGAAGGGAAGAGGAAAGGGAAGGCGAGCTTGAGAGGAAAATGGAGGGCCAATCCTGTGCGCTTTTTGAAGGCGTAGACAGTGTTATGCGCGCCAGTGTATGGGCGGGACGCCAGAACTCTGCCGACGGTCAAGTGAAGACGCCCTGCTTGATGACTACCCAGATAAGCCTCCGGGAAGACAGTAACGCAGCAGTGGAAACAACAACACTGCAAAAGGTATGAACAAAAATCCTTTGTCTAGGACGGAACAACTTGGCTTAAAACGAAGACTCAAACGAGAGTTTTCTTTCTGAATACGGATATCCAGCTAAAAAGGTCACAAGTACCCTTTCGACTGAAAAGGCTCGTTGAGGGTTTAGTAGTTTGCCCGTAGTTTTATACAAATTTATGGTGTCCACAAATTAACTAAAGAAACCTCGTGTTGACTTTGAATATCGAGAAAAATAAAAATGGCAAGTGTATCGACTGTAGATATAAATGAGGGAGTGATTACATGAAAACAGGTAATTAGCTTCTATAAACGATGGTAAATAACTGATATAGTAGCCAACATTCACAAGTAAAACACTTTTTTCTGAAAATGTTTGCAAACATCTTGTCCCCTATTGTGTGAGGAATAAGCTCTTACCATCTTCAAAAGCTCCCAAGAAGACTGAAAGAAAAATAAATTGGTTCCAAGCAGTGACAAAGTCAACTACAGACCTGCTCAGTTGACTTGAGATCGGGAACGTCCGAATCACTGAAGCAATTTAAACGACACATTTTTTTCAACCGTTTCAACAGGGAGCAACACACGGGATGGAGGTTGTGCCATTGGGGGCCCAGGGACCGATGATGCGTTGAGAGGCTTCAAGATGGCATGAGCTGACCAGTCAGCCATCCTTCCAGATTCTTCTACCGGAGCAGGTGAAGTCGACTGCTTATCATTTTCGAGAATGACGACCGAATTAACTTATAGACATGCATTCGTAATGTGATGAGAAGACGGCATCGGTCATTCCCCAGTGTAAACCCTCGAGCTAATAGCCCCGAGGCTGGTACCCAAGTCATTCACCTAGTTGGAAGTTTCATTAACAACGGAAGCTGTATCAGCTGTAATGGAGATTAACCACACGGATTGGTGGCCCTCATGAGTCCTCCTCAAGTCCACAGAGGCGCACAATAAGCAAAAGTGAAAAATTGTAATGTACTAAACTGTTAAGTTCAATTGTCTTGATCAGCAATGTCCACTGAAAGCTCCACAGCATGATGGACGCAGAGACGATGACTTGAGCATTAATTAGTTTTTGGTGATAGTAAACTGGGTGTGGCACCTAACTTACCATCTCCCTCTTTGTCAAGACGGAGTCAAGTAGACCGGAGGCCCTTAAGAGTGTCAACTCTGGGAGCTAATTATACTTACTACTTTGGCCGCAGGCAAACCCATCGGAACAAATTCAAAAAATAAGCTCCAGTTATTGTCTAGCCCATTCAGTAAACCGTAATCACCAGAGTTTGCCGCCTACTCCGTTGGCACACAATTTCTAGCCTGCCTTCCACATTTCAGCCGACAAATTGAATGCGTTGAGTACCGTAATATTCTCCTACTTAACCAAACAATTTTCGGTCCTAACGTGGTGTCCTGCAAATGTAGTCCTGCTTCTTCAGCAGAGGGGCTCTGTTAATTAGAGCTTGGTTACGAAATACCGAACGCGTATTTGCACTTGCGAACGATTAGAAAGAAATCAGTGAATTTTATTATAAAAAGGGAAACGGTAAAATTTGAATGTTGACTAACTCTGGTGGTTTTGGCCTTGCATGTACCTGAAATACATGAAGTAGAATTTCGGCTAAAGTTCTGATGCTGCACTTTCCCTTGTGCCAAAAATATAATCGTAATACCTTCCTTTTAAGATGACATGTTTTCTATAGCAGCTGCTTACTCGCTCATGCCAGGGCGTCTCCGTTACTATTGCAAATACCTAGGCGCCCCCATATCACAACCTCTGGGCATTTCACTGACGATTTCCAGCTCACATTTCTTTGTTTACCTATCATCTGCTGGGTCAGAAATTTTTTAATGCACTACAAGTAGTCAGCAGCAATGTTGACACCACATCTTGCTACAAGCGTTCACAAAACAGATCGAGATTAGGCAAGAGTCCGCTAGTTTATTTTGATTTCTTTATCTGGGATTCGATAATCCTCCTGTTGCGGGCTGGGCAAGTCTTGCCAGACCTGGGTGACCGATTTTCTAGGGTCTGCTTTGCCTGAATACAACTAATTACGAGATGCCCTCCCGTGTATATTTTTCATAGAATATATGTTGCTTTAAAAAAGCATTCTTAACTCGAAATATACCAACGCTTCTTTCAATTTCACCAAAATATCATTTATAACCTGTTCTACTCAACAACTGAACAATTTACGCCAAAAATTGTTTAAAGCTGTCTCCGACTCGTGTTGACTCACACGCCTCTACACGCACTGGGATTTACTGACAGGTTCGGCTGCGACCATTCATCATTTAAGGTTAAAAAAGCACATTCTCTTCTCTCGATTCATCAAGTTTGTACATTTGATGGACGCTTTGAGACATTTAGCGCCGGCAGGATGGAGTAGTAATGGTAAAAATTGCAACACATTCGGGCTTAGTCATCCCAAGTCCCGTTTCATGACTCTACCCACCTCGGGTCATTTATCCAAATTCTTCCAACACCTGCCAACACCCTATTAGGAGAGGTGGCATCCTTTGCCCAAAACAAATAACTTAAATTAATCACAGTTCCTTGCGGTCGCTAACGGGGTATGCTGTTTACCTTCTGAGCTGAGTAGTACTCGCAGCGTATCTACACTTACCTGCATAAAAATGTTCAGTAGTTTAGATGACGAAGGGACACGAAACGCAATGAAAGCCCCACTGAAAGGGAGAACGGGGGTAGTGGACAGTGTAAGGGCAGTGAAGTGCGAAAAGATACTCGTCCCCGTAATAAATGTAGGGTAAACGACTGACGCCCATCGCGGAAGCATGCACCCAAACAACGTGCCATCCCAACACCTACCACGGCTAGTCGGCGCGGTCTAATGGATACCCGCACCCTCCGTCACCTCCCTCCCCCATCTGCCAATTTCCCACACTGAAAGTGAGTTGGGAGAGGAGGCCGAGTAGGTTTGTGGGCGTGGTGAGGAGAGCAGGCTGACAAGACTCTGGTTAAGGTGTGCGGGCAAGGGGCGGGAGGGGGCAAGAAGTTAATCCTAATGACAGGTGTGCGACACATCTTTGCGAGTCTGTGACTTGGTGGGAGTGGAGAGCACAGCGGGGGAGGCTGGAGAAGCCTCACGAAAATAGCTACTGATGCTGATAATTAGCCACGGTCGTTACGGGCTTCCGGTCCCAGGCCCATGAATCGGCCCTCGACTCAGCACCTTTTTACTGCATCTCACACCTACCTACTGTCTACGCTCTCTCTCTCTCTGCCCGCCCCCAACGAAGGTGGTCGGAATGCCATGTGGGAGGTGGGATAGTTCGAAATAAAATGCAATTTCGTAAAAAAAGCACATGCTGGGACGAAGAAGCAGTGGACTAGAGAAAGCAAAGCGGCAATTAATGACCTGAAACTCCTCTCCCCAGGTGCCCATGGGGGGTGTAGGACCATTGACAGTTAGCTGTAAAAGTGAGGTATCACCCACTTTCTATGCCGACTCGAATCGGAGCGCGTTAGCTTCTCTCCTCTTCAATGTTCCCATAAGGAATGTTGAGTCAGTCAATTATTGCCCAATTTGAGAATGCGCTTAACTTAGGGATAAACTAACCATGACCGTAAAGTGGCAAAATTTCACACACCATGCTGCAGTTCAGTTTACTCATCGCCATCATATAAGGAGAATAAGGGAGCAACAGGTTTCAGCGCAGTTATCAGGCTGAAAAATGACCAATGTGCCTAACAGGGGATAATCATTTCATCGGTTCCTATATTCTCTACCAACATTCACGACCACATATCCGTACCAGATATTTTATGCACTCGAGTCGAATCGGTCCTTTGTTCTACCCTGACTACTGTTATGGAGAAGATGGAAGTTTTGTGCTGGTCGTGTTAAAACTAGAAGTTTGGAAGCAGATGTTTTAATGATCATTTATGCTACCTCCGGCAAGACATGGAAACAAGAACCGTCCGTAATACAGGTGGATTTGCGTTAAGTGAGGGAAAGTAGGTTTGAAGTTGGAATATTGTGAAGGATAGGCTTAATGCAAGGGTTTTTCTTGAGTTTAGGTTGGGGCTAGTGGTGGGGTGGGGTTAGGCAGCGGAGATATTAAACTGACTCCGACCGTCTATTTATTCAAATGTGCGGTCCGCAATGCGAACACACGGTCTTTGGAGTGACATTTTATCAAATAGATGAGCGTATTGGAGACTGATACCTCTCCTGACACCACCGGTAGTATTGATCAGGGGAGCTCTCAGGAATCCAGTAACGACTGATTGAAAAAAGAGAAGCCGTCTTTTGCTTAATTTTGATGTCAAATAAGTGAATTGTTTTACCCAGCTAGTGTAAAAATGTGCTACTTTGGTATTTAGAGTTTCATAAGTGTATTTTTAAAAAACGGTCCGTCCCTGGTTAACAAATCGTAGCAACACTCTGGACAAGGTTGCCAAATCCATGAAAATACCAACAGCAAATCCGTCAACCATGGCCAGCCAGGTGGGCTTAAATGTGCAAAGAGTGATCCAAAAGGAAGAAGTTTGGGTAAAAAATTAGATAGAACAAACTGCCCACCAGCATTGTAGTAACACCAAAAAGGGGTAGACTGAAGCAACTGTTCACCTCGCATTCAAAGAATTGAAGCAGTAAACAATCATATCGGAGTCTACTCTGTCAGTCTCTGCCGTGAATGTATTACCGTGGCGACTGTTAACGAGATATCAAGCGCTGATTAGAGGGATTAAACAAAGACTTTAGTCGTATGTGCACCTGTCCTTTAGCAATTTTGATGACAATTGCCAAACAGCATCTGAAGTACCTGGCAGATAAGTCATGTAACCGAACTTTGCCTCGCTTCCTCCTCCTCCTCCTCCTCCTCCTCCTCCCTCCTCCTCCTCCTCCTCCTCCTCCTCCTCCTCCTCCTCCCTCCCTCCTCCTCCTCCTACCCATCCTCCCACTAATTTGTTTGTATTTCTATCTCCTTTCTCGCTATGCTGTTTTCTGGGGTGTTTTATTTAATTTTAGTTATGTGCTTCCCATGTACTCTGGTTACCGATCAGCGAAGAAGGGTTCATGTAAACATATAATTCGAAGGTTAACAACATTTGTATAGGCAGTTAGACATTGAATATCAGGTGTATGCATGAAGAGACTATATTTGCCTGTTTTTTTTCAAACAAATAGTAAATAATTAATCTTTTTTGAAGGAAAAGTCGGCGCTCAATACCGACGGAGACCCTCAGAACAATTCTACAGGTTACTTTAAAGGACTCTCAGGTTTGATGGACGCCACACCGATCCAAGAAATGGATGCAGCTCGCGCCGACTCTACCCTCAGTCGCATCTATTCCAACCTTCTGAAACGTACTATTGTGACACGGTCATCTGAATTTGCCCACCCGCCTGAGCTGGAAAACTTGTGCTCTGTTTCCGAGGCAAGTAAGCGAAACCACCGCGATGAGTACCGGAGGTATGCGCCCAGTGCCTCCACAGAAGGGGTGACGATTGAGAACGGCTATGGCGAAGAGGATGATGATGATGAAGATGACGAAGAAGAAGAAGAAGAAGAGGGATATGAAGAGGAAGAAGAAGAGGAAGACGAAGGGGAAGAGGAGGCGAACGATGGAGAGGAAGAGGATGGCGAAGGTGAGGAGGAAGGGATCTTCAGCGAAGAGGCCTACGCCGACGGGAATTTGACTCGCCATGTGAATGGTGGGACGGACTCCGGCATTCCTACTCCAGACTCGACCTACCAAATCTCGACAGACAACTGCATACGTACGCTGAGGACCGAATGCAGAAAACGCCGGACCCCGGCATGCCTCCACTGAACGAATCGAGTAGGAATCGGCGTACCAGCATGACACCCACTGGACCAATCAGCGGTGGTGGTAATGCCGTCATGCCAGCTGCAGCCACAGGAAGTTCGGGCAAGCAGAAAAGACATCGCACTCGCTTTACCCCGGGTCAGCTGAACGAGCTCGAGCGCGTATTTACCAAAACGCACTACCCTGACATTTTCATGCGTGAGGAGCTGGCCCTGCGAATTGGGTTGACAGAGTCACGCGTCCAAGTGAGTTTGCTGGCGAACCGTCTCACCTCTGAGCGGTTGCGGGCATGCCTCAGTGTGCGTGCGTTTGTGCGTGCTTGCGATGCCTTTAGCCAGTTTCGAAAACAAGTGCGTGAATGCCTGTTTTTACACTCTTAGGGCCAGTTTGTTTTCGAATGCGGTTGCGTTTGAATTAAGTTTCTGCACTGCCTATTTCCCACCGGCTAGCGAAAAACATCTTACAACGAAATGTAGAGAAAGTAGTGTTAATTAGCTCTGAGCTGTTATGAAGAATCTCTGTGCCGACCGCACTGGGGAGATCTCACGGCGTGGCTAACCTTTAAGCGATTAACTGGAGCACAACACAAAGAGTGAAATAACCTTAAAAATGCTATTTTCTGCACTCGAATTATGCTCGTAGTCATACAAGTCGCTTTCTTCCGGCGTAGAATTTTCAGAACTATGCAAGCCTGACTCTTTCTACTCCCCAGTTTAGTATGGCTAAACTACCAACAACGGTCAAATTGAGATAACAGCTGCTTTCGGCTAATTCAGACCTACTTTGTGTACGATCTGTTTACTGTGAGTGGACTTGTCGCTTTCAAGACACAGGTGTTGGCAGCGGTTACGATTGGCTGTAGAAAACGTGAATAAGCCCAAAGCAACTGATTTTCATAGTCTCCCTGCTTTGCTCTCGCTCGATCATTTTGTGGCTTGACAGACAGTCACTGATTCATGCTATCTACCGCTATCTTTAGAGCTTATGCGCTGTTTTAAGCCAAAGGGATCGTTGTGCGCCTGGTGGTCTGCCTATATCGCATTTTTTTCATTTGGGGCTCATCTACTGATTATGAAATGCTTTTTCTGAAATTTCTAACAACCGAAAGCACACAGGAAACTTCTTCAAGTGGCATCGACCAATAATTATGTATTGTTCTAGAAATGCTGTAGATACCTGACTTGGATCATTTGGTGTATCTTTAAAAAATTTACTGACGCTTACGCTCCTCTTTTGACAAACGTGGAGCTTCAGACCTTTCAAGTGAAAATACTTCGGTTGACAGTTAAGTATGACCTTGATCATTACTTGAAAGAATAGCTTTGCCAACTAAGACAAGCGAGACTGAAGTGGCCATTTCTGGTTAAGGAGTTCTCAGCAGTCAGCCATACCCAACCCCAGATGGTCCATCACCCGAGGTTCAAACCCACGACCTGTTTTTAGCAGTCAAAAGCCCTGTACATTAAGCCATGGACTCGTTCAGTCAGTTGTTATCGGGTATATTAAAAATGGTAGAGGAGCGCTCAGCGACTGTGGTATGGCATATAGTCGTCCCATATTGGAAGCCCCAAGGCCTAACGGGTCGATTATATCCGCAATGCGATCTTTTAGTGCTCCTCTAACACTAGCAAGTTAGTTGGCTGTATTCATATTATGTTAATTTCCAGAATTACTCCTGCTCAAATGTCTGAGTCATCCTTGCTAGGAGTATTGACTCAATTCAGGCTGTTTTCGCAGTACAGATCCTCATGACGAAGTTGTATGCATTACCTTTAAAGAAAACAGCCTTTTTATAAGCATTTAAATTGCAGATTAAAGTATCGCTTGTTTGCTTATCGCTAACGCATGAAGATGCAGCTCCCGCGACATTGTTAACAGTTATCACCAGTGAGTTACAGGTTGAACCATACTCACAGCACCAGTACTATAAAAAAACCCAGACACATGTTTCGCCGGTATTCTGCCGCTGTTTAGCACAGTTGTGAGGGGCCCACCAGTGACATACCTACAATCGGGGTAACAGGCTTGAAAGCGAACTCAGTTGGAAGAGGCGTAGCCCACAAAGGTAGTCAAAACAATGGCCTGCTCGTATATGTTAAACACATCTAACAAGCAAATGAGGATTACACGCCCAGAAATCCACAGCTGCAACTATTACAGAGAACCCAGTGAAAGTAACCGTTGCTTCAACCTCCCAGTTAAATTAGATCAGGAAAAATTAGAATCTGCCTGTCATATTGACACTTGAATAAAATGCTTTTCAAAAAAGTGAATTGTTGGTACTGTTCAGAGCTCATTTTGATTCATTTTCATCCCCCAGAGTACCTTATAGTGCACCGGGTCTTATTCTACCTCAATATTATATTCTATAAAACAATAACTCCAATGTCCCCTCAAAGTCCATTAGCACCTCTCTTGGTGAACCTCAGAAATCGTGCTGGTCACTAAATTGTTGACAATGCTTAGTGCTAATGGACATATATGGCCTGGGTGTTAATCATTCTGCTATAAGGATGGGCGAGAAGTGAGGTAAATTGGGTGGACTAGAGGACAACACTGACCTACCCTAAGCTGCAGGGCTTGTGCGCAGAAAACTCTAGGTAGCCCCGCCCACTGTTATTTGTTTTCCACCGGTTAAGGACAAATGCTGACACTTGATGAATGGATGGACTAAAGGACCCAAATTTATCGGACCACCAACCCGCGTCTCTGGTCAGCTTTTGTTTATATTCAAGCTACTAAGCGAGGCTGTCTTCAGAATCTCTACGGATCCATGACAATCAGATTTTTATGCGTTCATGCGTAACTTGTTCCTCCCCACGACTGAGTGTCAAGCCACTACGATTCCCCCTTACTGTGGCTTTTAGGACATTCTAATCTGTGTGAGTTCCAAACCTATCGGAATGTAGCCTAGTACGCAAAGTAGGGATAAAGTGCGGGCGACACTCATCGCTGTCAGGGACATCTCGCGGAGCTGCATTGGACCTCATCGTTTGTACATGCGAACAGTTCATTTCGCAAACTTCATTGGCAATCATATGTCTTGGCTTGCTTAGATAATATAATGAAGCGTCAAAGGAAAATGCAAGGATACGCGTATTCAGTGCTGCATTAACCTTGTCTGTTGACATCAAATCAAATGTTTCAGTCCCATTTTTTTAAAACAATACGGCGTACAAAACTATTACAGAGAACCCAGTGAAAGTAACCGTTGCTTCAACCTCCCAGTTAAATTAGATCAGGAAAATTAGAATCTGCCTGTCATATTGACACTTGAATAAAATGCTTTTCAAAAACAGTGAATTGTTGGTACTGTTCAGAGCTCATTTTGATTCATTTTCATCCCACAGATTACCTTATAGTGCACCTGGTCTTATTCTACCTCAATATTATATTCTATCACACAATAACTCCAATGTTCCCTCAAAGTTCATTAGCACCTCTCTTGGTGGACCTCAGAAATCGTGCTGGTCACTGAACGGTTGACAATGCTTAGTGCTAATGGACGTATTTGGCCTGGGTGTTAATCATTCTGCTAAAAGGATGGGCGAAAAGTGAGGTGAATTGGGTGGACTAGAGGATGAAACTGACCTTCCCTAAGCTACAGGGCTTGTGCTCAGAAAACTCTTCGTAGCCCCGCCCGCTGTTATGTTTTTTTCCACCGGTTTAGGGCAAATGCTGACACTTGATGAATTGATTGATTAAAGGGACCGCATTTATTGGACTACCAACCCCAGCGCTAGTCAGCTTTTGTCTAGATTAAAGCTACTAAGCGAGGCTGTCTTCAGAATTTCTACGGCTCCATGACAAACAGGTTTTTTATGCGTTCCTGCGTAAATTAATTAGGAACTATGTGATAATGCAATTTTGACATGCCTTAAGAAATTATACATCCAGGTACATGAGAATTATGCTCACTTATTATAGATCAAAATATTCTTTTCAAGTTATGGAAAAGATTTCTGAATATTCTGGAAGGCCAAGTTTATTTGCATGGTTATTTAGTTTTGAACTTTAAAAGGTAATAAATTTCAGTTATATTTTTAAGGAATCCAGAAAATACTAGCATGCTTTCTCATTGAAACTCGTTTGTACGTCTGATTTGTTGTTACACTGTGAAAAGGGTTTTACTAATCTTGAGGCTCAATAAACAGCTGATTGTCATAATATTCATAATATTGCATAATAGTCATAATATTCTTCTGCAGTAGATTTGCAATCTTATGAAATGTCAGCCACACTATGTCTTCCATTTGCAAATATTACGTAAGTAGGGTTTTTTTATACCGATTCTCGTGCAATCTAGTGCCAAGTTAATTCGACCGCTTCAGGATACCCACTTTTGAAAAGGTTTCCTTGTGACCACCTGAAAAAACGACTGCTCAATTAGTCATTGTTATTGTGCATTTCGTCTTCTGTGAATTTTACATCTGAAGAGTGTATCTTGCCGCTTCTCGGCTCTCTGAGCTAAGATCATGTGTAGTATCTGTATCTTGCCGTTTTAAAATAGTTATAATTGAAACTTTTTCAAGACCGTTAAATTTCCATTCATAAAGCATCATATAGGTTTATTTATTAATTTTGCTGATAAAGTATACAACAGGGTCCACATCCATTTCATAGTTTTCTGAGCACGGTGTGACGTTTTCCTCATAGCGTAGATAACTGTGTGATTTTATCGCAGATAGAATGTATACCCCAGGCAGATTGAAAGTTCTGAATATAAGCGTACCGGTAACTGCGATTGCAAAGGTCGAATAAAACCAGAAGATACCCTTTCTTCAAGTTTGAAGAAGATGTAATTTGCTGCCATAAGAAAGAATGTTTTTGTATATATTTTGCATATATTATATTCTAGTTTATACGCGTAGTGGAAATCAGGGTGGAACATTATGACTATTTACGTAGTCAGTTGGTCGCAAAGAAGTTCATTCGAAAGTCGTTACCCTGCCGTGACAGAAATATTTTGCGATGAGGCTGCATGGTAATCAATGTAATAACCCTGCTCAAGTAATACTTTTGAAACAAAAACACATTTCAGAATTTCGGTCAACATCTCATGAGATGGCAAATTTACTTAAAGAACCCGTCCAAATCGTTCTGGGAACCCCCATTGGCAAGATTTAACGAATTCTGCGTTAAAGAAGTTACAGTAAATCTATCCTCCTTAGGCCGATTAATATTACTTTTATATTAATAGTGTAAATTCTCGCCAGAACTGGTAGCCAGTAACCGTCAATGGCTAATTCTACGTTCTTCAAAATCTCTTAACAATCGGATATGGATAAGGTGGGTAGATGAGAGAGGTGTCTGCACAAAGTAACCATTTATGCCCACACGAGAACAGGCTATAATTATACTGTTGGTATTAATGGGTTCCATGTCACGAGACCGCACGGCGTAGGCATTTGTGATCTATAGGTCAGAGCTGGTCTGTTTTCAAAGTAGCTTCGCTTTAAAATGTGAGTATGATTCGGTAGGTGCCTATGCACGGGAACAGGCAAGGTGCTTCCGAACAAAGAGTACATCATTAAAAGGAGAATTACAGTCAGTGACCTGTCTCAGAAAATTTTAACTTACATTATGAAATATGTTTTCTTTTATAAAGGATTTATTGAGTAAGGTTACATAGGTGATAAGGAATGGTTATCAAGCATCAGAATTCAAAATTTTTTTTCCAGAGCACCAGACCTTGAATGCACTTTTTTCTGTCGTCTGCAGAAAACAGCTCTCAGTAAAATATTCTACTTAAGCAGTGTGTATTTTCCTGCTGATTTAAAATGCCCTTAGTACTTCAAAATATTTTGTAGAAAACATGATCAAGCATATTTGATAGCAAAGCGCGTCTTCGTCAGAAGTTATGCTCGACGAAAGGTATTTTCCAGTTTCTAAAATGTTTCGTATTATACGATGTTCAAAGACCTTGCAATGCCTACTGAAGCATAATCGTATCCGTCTGTTTATTAATGCTCTTTATGAATTAGACGCCGAATTCCACATCCAATATAAACTTTTTAAATCCATACATGGTATCTTCGTAGTACCAGAGAGAAATCGCACAGCATTAACATGAAGTCTATGGCTTGTTTACTGTACGTCCTCAAGGCAAGTACAACGGTTCATCTTAATCGAAATTGTCCGGAATTTGAGAGGCTTGTTTAAAATCGTAAGATAACCTTTTCGAGTACAATTTTCAGAAGACTTGAGGTGGTACCACATGAGTACAACACATATTTTTACCAAATTTTGTATAAATTATAAGTGACTTTATACGGACATTGACAATCGAAAGGAAATCTTCATATCAGTTATGTAGTCAAGTTTAACGAGGGCGGTTTTTTCGCGTTGTTATGCTGCACAATAATTTATCTTTAAACCAAACTTAGCTAATCTTTCTCATGCAAAAACGAGTTTCATAATTCATCAATGCATGTGATTGGTCAGTGACCGTAAATCCTTAATAAAGACACATCTCTCCTTACAAACCTTAAAATTGCGAACTTTCTGACATAAGAATGGGGAGGACTGCAACTCGAAATTTTGTCTGCTGAGCTGCAGTAAGTGTTAGGAGAAGAAAACATGTATAGTGAGTTATTATCATGCTTTCTTGTGGATCTAAATTTGAATACAGCATAGTTTGACTTAAAATGATGTGGAGCAACGAATTATAAACATTTTGAGTTAAGAACGGTGACCGTAAAAGTTACTCGTTCGTAAGTTAAGGAGTCTGTGTATTCCCAGCCAAATTGAGTTGTCCTTCCCAAGCCTAGATCGATTGCAGAGCGTAATATGAACCATAATCCGTGCCTTGGAGCTCGTTCCCGAAGTACTCGCAGGCGGTCGCATAGCGACGATAAATTAGTAATAGGAAAGTAATGTCGACAAGAATAGGGGGAACTGGAAAAGTCATTGCCATTTTATTTGCTATCAACAGTCAGTCATGCGTCGGGTTCTTTGCCTAGTTCTGCCTGGTCTGTGTTTGCTATGTGCTGCGTCATTACGATCCTCTTTGTCTATGCCGTGTCTAGGCCGAAAATGGGAAATCCATTCTTAGGGCAAATTCCTGCTTATGATAAACCAGACGCTCCATCAGTCCCGACTGTGAAATCTGCCAACAACTGACATGGTAACTTGTTCCTCCCCACGACTGAGTGTCAAGCCACTACGGTTACCACTTACTGTGGCTTTTAGGACATTCAAATCTGTGTGAGTTCCAAACCTAACGGACTTTAGCCTAGTGCGCAAAGTTGGGATAAAGTGCGGGCGGCAGTCATCGCTGTCAGGGACATCTCGCGGAGCTGCAGTGGACCTTATCGTTTGTACACGCGAACTGTTCATTTCGCAAACTTCATTGGCAATCATATGCCTTGGCTTGCTTAGATAATATAATGTAGGCGTCAAAAGAAAAGGCAAGGATACGCGTATTCAGTGCTGCATAACCCTTGTCGGTTAACATCAAATCAAATGTTTCAGTTCCATTTGTTTTCTGAACAATACGGCGAACAAAACTTTTACAGAGTTTGAGTTGGAATTTCCCGTCGAGTGTTAGCCTGTGTGTGAGACGTGCGAGGACTGTCGAGCATTGTCAGGGCAAATAGGACCGCAGTGTCCCCAGGCAAACTCTTTAAAAAGCTGTATGTGCCAAAGTAGCACGTATGGAGGCTGGATCTTAAGAGCTTGTCGGTGTACCCAACATGAGCCACCATTACTATAATTCTTTTATTTGATTCAATCCAGTAGTTTAGAGCATTTCGGCAAGACCAAGTTCAAACTGCCCTGCTGACAGGTCTATTTCGCTAAATGAAGGTGGTCTTCCACCACCACCATCACCTACCCACAGTCGTGACAACGCCCACTATCGCACCGAACCGCACCCCTCACCTCAACCTCGTCTGCGTCCACTCCAACCCCACCCCCTCCCCCAGCAGTCAACTAAACTTTTCTCTCCCCTCCACCCTAGCCGTTGCGTATACAGTGAGTCTAAGGCTCAACCCTCAGAGCTCTGGCTCGCTACACTCCTATCGAAATTCAAAGACGTGCGAATCTGCGGCAACTCAGGCATCCAGACATACGCATGCATGCACGCACGCACATACAACTCTCATACTTTCTCGCCACGGCAGAGGGCGCGTGCGGCACCCACACGGGAGTTCACAGGGCCCTGCCAAAATACGAGTCGGTCGTTGGACCATAAAAAACGGTGGTCGGCGACCAAAGAACAGTAGGCACGCAATCCTCCGGCGGCCGTGTTATTTGGGGGTGGCGTACAAAGTGTTAGTGCTTCAGAGCATTTCCACAAAAACTAACAACTTCGTAAGAATGTATTCCGCAGTGCAGCTTGAACTTGACTGTATTGGCGGACGTTGAAGCTGACCACAACAACGATATCTTTCTCTCTCTCTCTCTCTCTCACACACACTCTCTCTCTTCCTCTCTCTCAATTTCTGAAGGCTCTTAGATTTGGAACAGGAACATTTAGTCACATTGGTAGCATGTCATTTTTTGATCTGTAGGAAAATGTGTCCAGAGTACCAGCTAAGCTCTTACATAAAATGTGCAGCACCGAAAATTTAAAAAATGGATGCTTTAAAACTTCTGGTTGTATACAATGGAATAGGAAGCTCACGCACTTGAAATATGCATTATCTAAATATTTAGCTGGTAAGGAATGGTAGATTCTAGCCCCATGAATGCATAACTGTCAGTAGGACTAGAAAATCACAGGCCTGCCTTATTTATTAACCGCCTCCTCAGCTAATAAGCAGTGTGATAAAGTCGTGCGTGCTCCTTCGGATTTATAGTAACTGTCCTCCAGTCCAGTAACTCTCTTGACTGATATTGCGAATAACTTGCTTTGACAAACAATACTGCTCTTTTTCTGTCTGAATCTTGAGCGGTCTCCCGACTTAACTTACTCTTCGGTATCATCCGTGAAGTGAACGCCAAAGTCACCCAGAAAAGAGACCGTAAATGCTGTCTCGAATACCATCTTATGCTGCTCTGATCTGTTGTCTGTTTCCGTACGGTATGGTTCTCATGGGCTGTAACTCAAGACAGAAATGCAGATTCTAGCAACAAACAAATTATTGTAGTTTACCTGCGGCTTTGCAGTCATTACAGACTATGATGCCATACTACTGGGCGTCCATGCGCCGCAAACTTGGCAGCACGTAAATATCCTACGTATTTATTTTCCATACTGACAGCGCATTAATATCCTACGAAATTAAAGACGGAAGGATGAAAATGGAGTTCATTTAATTCAAAGAACCTGGGGAAGGCTGGGGGACCACTGGGGAGTCGAACCTCTCGCAGCTTCGTCATGCTGCGGCTCAGGATCAGCAAATATGCGTGTCCGAGCTTGCAGTTAGTACCTGCGCTGTCAGTATGGTAAATAATCGCGTAACTCATACTACTGAATGCCAGTTAGCAGCTAGTTACTTCCACACGGTTATTTCACAGGGCCTGCTGGATTTCGGCTCAAATATTCATATTAAATTTAGGATCGGGTCCGTAAATGTTGGTTCTGAAGGATTTAATCCAAGTTTGCGCATTAGTTTCCTTGGAAACTAAACAAGGATGTAAGTATCCCGTTGGTACGAAAGTTCATCCTGTTTTTCTCATTTTTAACAATAATAAGAAATTTAAGCTCATAGTCATACTTCCTCGTAAATGAACACTCCAGAATTTCTACCAAAGCACTACCATTAAGCAGACGCAATTATGTCTAGGCTGCGAAATTCCATATGTTTTTATGGTAAATCAGAAACCACATTAGTCCAAAGATCAGTACGAATTTTCATTTTAACTTAACGTATATGTTAATTTGTCCATAAAACTGTGGTCTTGGTTATTGACAGAAGGTCAAAACCTCAGTAGTTCTCGTGGAAAATAGTGCAAATGCATGACGTACAGTTGCAAACGCAATACAGCGTAATTAATCCGAATTCATTATTAATGGTTTTTTTTGTGTTTGACCGGTTTCAGATCTCCCAAAGCCAACGAACGCCTGCAAAGCAAAATATATTACTTCTCATCGGAGGAGGATTTCTTGGCCTCCCCTATGGAGTAACCTTGTTGCGATACCACGAAAGGGCAGGCTCGCATGTCCCTATGAATGAATTCGCTGTAACATTGACTGATGAGAAAATTCCTCTTTACCAAACCGGCCTCTATAATGTCATCGACACATTTATTCGACAATCACTCGGAGGCTATAGATCAGGTTCTATCCCTTGTGTCTGAGTGCACGGAGATCGAGTTTGCCTAAGTGCAAAAAATGATAAGCAGTCAGTCTCATCCACAAATTAGGGTTCGATTTCATCCCATTCGAGCGACAGGATGCTAAAAGCGCTATCTCGTCTTTGTCTGTCTCACCCGGCGCGAATGACGGTAATGGGTTTTGTAAGCATGTGTCTAGTTGGAGCCCCACCCTATCCCGTAACCAAGTGATTCGGTGTGCTAGTTTCGGCTACTTCCTTCCTGCAACGTGGCTTTCTTGGCTTACTTAATTGCCACGTAAAATAGATGATAAATAGGTGATAAATGACTTCAAATAATTTGCCTAGAGCTCAATCCCAGGCCGTTAACCATCTACGTGGCACAGGCATACGCATTCATACCAGCGTCCTAGATCTGGGATCGTGGTAAAAATAATGATCTCTTGGACTATTTCGAGGCAAGTAAAAGTTCAGAGAAGCTTAGGTGAACATCATCCTTGGCAGGGATAAGCACAAGGTCACGTAAATAAGATACAGTGCACAGGACAACGTGAAAACACCGAATGAACGTCCCAATATTTCTGAGTCTAATTAAAGATATAATGCGATATAATCTGCTGGAAACGAATTTGAAATTCTTCTTCCCTCAATATTTAACTCTGCCACTTTTGCCTTCTTAGTTTTTGTAATATATATTCAGTCGAAAGATGATAATCACAACGGGAATAGCCGATATAAATCCCGGGGAGCAAAACGAAAATAATCTTTGGACATTTTCTCGCAGTAAGCACTTAGGTCAGGTGAATTTTATTAAAAAGACATTCATATCTTAATTGCCTTGTGCAGGTTTGGTTTCAGAATCGTCGTGCCAAGTGGAAGAAGCGAAAGAAGACTGGCACTGCGTCCAGCCTGAAGGCTCCCAACAGCCTCAACGCCCTGACACGCGGACTTGAAACAGTGGGTGCACACGGACTTTTCTCCAGCCAACAATCAACACCACCGCCACTCTCCTTCCTACATGCCGCCTGCACACGCGCAGCTGCTCAGCTCTCCCCTGATGGAGACTACATCGGCTCAGCCCGCTCCTACAATCAGTCTGTGCATCTGCATGACAACAAGATCTATCCAGGTTTGTTAAATGCGAGCGTGTGAACAGCTCATCTTTATAGAGTACTATGAATAGGACCCCACTCATTATTCACCGCCCTTCCTCCCTTTTCCTTCGTCCTTTATTTTCTATTAGTTTCGGGCCTTCGTCTAGCATTTTCACCAGGTTATTAATGCTCCTAATTAAGATTTTTGCTCAGTAAGCCAGCATTTCTTCAATTCCGCTTCTTCTGCTTTAAACTTTGCCTCGGTGTTCTGCTTCCACTGATGAAAGAAAAAAGGAGTTTTATTGAAATTGTCTAAACTCATTTCGTTTGCATATTTAAATCCTAACGACGAAAACCCACTTTATAATAAACACAGGCTTTTGTACGGTAGTGACAAGCCGCGACCTCAGTCATGTGCCATGTACGACTGCTCTGACGGTTTCCACATTCAACGTCAAGTCTCCAACTTCGAAATTTGAATTTTACGGGAATCGACGCAGACGATTTTAAATCTTCTTATAGCTAACGGATAAGATGCAGTGCGCATTGACGTACCTACACTCCCTTCCGACCGCAAACCTCGTAAGCCAGCGCATAACCATCAGTAATTAGCATTAAACGGTTTTGTTAGAAAGGATGAAATGCAAACAATCGCTTCCGGATTAAATACCGTTACTGACCAGTCATACCCACTGTCCGAAGAAGATGACGCTGAGTCTCCTGATTTAACTTTGTGATAAGTTTATTTGCAAAACATGGAAGAGGTGTTCACCTATCAGACGCTGTTTGAAAACGGAACCACCAGGGCACTTACACCCGAATCACAGGTAGGGCGTTGAACCCCACATAATTTTTGGGGAACGAGCAGCTTAAAAGTCTTTTCACGTAAAGTTGTAGTCGTTAATAAGTAATAAACGATTAGGTCGGTCCTTCAATTTAATCAGCCAATTATCACTGCTTATTCTCTACATTCATTTTTTATTAAGCTGGAATGTACAAACACACGATAAATGCCGTCCGGTTCCAACGGGACAGGTAACACGGGAAATCTATCAGGAAAAACAGAATGGAGATTTTAGATCTAAATAAAATGCTGATAAGCGAAGATTATCATTCATAAAATGACAATGCACCCAGATATCAGCATTAATAAAGGAAGCTTCATTTCTTTGAAAAACAGTTGCATGTTAATGTGGTCCAATGCCTAGAGATTTTTATGAAAATGTCAGCTGTTATGTAAATCAATGAAGCTAAGAAAACAGCATTCCTGAGGGTACCACGGGCCAGGACAGAATTTTCAAAGTACTGGACACAGTTTTTGAGGGGAACGCATGTGGTAATTTGGAGGATAAAGTTTGGCCTGATTCATTTCATGAGGCATTCTTATCTGTTTGACGTAATTTTACAACGTCATGCGTGTGGGTTTAGACAAAACAACCAATGAAAACCAAAACACGTACGTCATTAACTGATATGCAGAGTGTAAAAATAGTGGTAAGACACTAATTACATAAAATGTGACGCGACATGTCACGATGCATGATGTGGTTACTCACATTGGTAATAATGGCTTGTAAAGCCGCCTAATCAAGACATGGGAATAGCAACAAACCGCCACCTTAACCTAGGGAAAGGTAAAAATTCCCGTATCTCTACCCTATTACTAACCTTAACATAAAAGTAAGCTGAAACCTTATTCTTAACCCAAGCCCTACTCTGAACCTTAACCCTGCAGTTAATAAGGACCAAAACCTTAACCTTTAACATCCTCTTGACTCTAACCCTAAGTCTGACCTTAAACATAACACTAAAATTAGCCCTAAACATCACCTTTATCTTATGCCTAAGTTCCCCGGAATTGGGTGCAAGGCCAAATGCACTGCGGGCGGTTTCTATTAGCTTGTCCTGATTAGGCGGCCACACAAGTCATCTTTACCCTTGGATTACCTCTTGCCTGGTACCCTGCTCCATGAAACTGTTCTCTGAGCAGAAGCTCAATCCCAGCAACCGCCTCTGCAGGCAACGTAAACAGAGTGAAGAGTTGGCATTTTCCATTCATAGTGAAGTTGCGTCGAGGCTGGTTCAGATATTACAGAAAAAAAACAGTCAAATTTTGACATCAACAGACAGAAGTCCTACGCCAAGCCATTTACATCCCAGTGTTTTTCTCCATTTCGAATTCTCAAGGACTGTGTAGAAAGGTAAATATACTTTCGTAGACAGTTCAAGCCCGATTACAGCTCTTTCGTGATGTAGACTGAAATTTTTTATAAAATCCCCCTCATGGGAAAAGGGGACATAAGGTGTAGGTTAAAAATAACGCCGTAGTAATAACGCTGTCGGAAAGCTGACCACGGCTCTTGAACGCTGAAAAACACGATCATAACACCGTTTTAAACAATTAATTTCCTAGGTAGAATGGCATTACCGTAAAAGACAAGGGAGACCGGAATGTTATTTTCTGGTTTATAAGCCGTAATCAGCCAGTCATATAAAATACCAAGTGGTGCACCACTCGAGCCTCAAGCTCACGACTTATTGCGTATACGTCCAATACTCTAACCAAAGTAGCATGGCTCGGGTGAGTCCCGTAACTGATCGGTGAACGTCAACAATAAGTTTCGTATGCACTTCCTATCCCTCTTAACAGAGCGACTTGGAGCACCATGGCACCATGAAGCTTCCGTGTATTTAAACTAACGAAATAGCCCATCACTCAGGCAGGAGAACGGCTCTGTAGCTGCCGTCCGAAGGAAGACAGTTGTAAAGCTTGAGTTGCCTTCAAAAAGTTGCCCCTCTTGATACTATTGCCGCTGGCTAAGCCCCTACAACAGCAAGCAATTACGATACGAAGATGAAGTTCTACGAAGACTTCCACGTTCAGTTCATGTCCTTACTGAATAAGCGTCAGTTGATTTTCCTCTATAACTGTACTGCCCAAACGAGTACAGACGGGATCATCACGTAAAAATCATTGCAATGGTAACGTCCTCCCTCTGATATGGGTCTGTGCCGAACATGACCTTTTCACCATCAACATTATCAGTGAACATCTTATTCCTAAGAATACAGCCTGCATACACCCTCATTTACTTCAATAATCCATGCTGGACAGCGCGGACGTGTGGAGCGTGAGGATGCATACTGGAACAACAGCTGCCTGCCCGATTTAAGATGCAGGTGGCGAAGCCAACCATTGAGTATGCCTCAAGTCCCAACCTAAGGAAAACACAACAGCACTGGTTCTTCATGAAAGTACACAGTCATTGTCCAATAAATGTGCATACTCTGAACTATATGCAAATCCTGGTGAAAGAAGAACTTCAGCACATGGGACTACACGCAACCCATCCACGTCATTGCTATTGAAGAAATCGAACATGCACTTAGGAAACACCACAGACGGTATTTAATGAGGGCAGTGTAACAAAGCAGCTAGTGAACGTCAAGAGATTTAAATCTATAGAACGTATGCGAACCGCGACAAACCCCAAAATTCAAGCACCCTTCTAATTTAGTCGCATGCTACAAGGGAGACTAAAAAAGCTGCAAAACACCTGAATGGCTGTTATAAAGATGACATCTGGGGGTATTTAAATCGAGGAGGAATGAAAAATGCATTCGACTGCACCAAGACAGGCTACGAACACCAGTCCACTAGGATTGTGCCGCTGGTTGGTTCTGATGAAATAACATCGTTGACAGAGAAATTGCATATTCTGATGTTTTGGTCTTAAGAGTCCACGGAGAACCTACGTTGAGAAGATGGCTGACGGGCATTTGTATAACCAAAAGTTCAAATGGATATTGCCGCTGGAGTGCATAGACAAGGTGGTGAATAAGGTTGAAAACTCTATAAGTGTTTACAAAGACGGACAGAGGGACCTGAATAGCACGTACGCAAGTTCGGCATTCACGGAGAACTATCTCAAAAACTGGCGGTAATTATCCTCAAAATCAAGCAAACGCAGAAGACAAAGGCAAATCCCAGATACGTGGGTTAAGAATGTTACTTTCGAGCGCCAAAAGGCCACACACAATCTCTCAATATGCCCCTAGATACGAAATCCCTTCAAACCATAGATCTGCTTTCTTAGACATCTTCGGATTAAGCACGAGGTCAACAGGGCCAAGGCGCATCCTGAACAAAAAATGACCACCCTAGACAAAGAAACCTCTCATCTATCCTTATCGTAGTATCGCGCCCCAGTCCCAACTGGCCCTATTGCGAATCCTTAACACTTACCACAATGGGATGGCGCTACGCCACAGAAGAGCGTAGACAGCAGTGAGGTCTCACTATGATCGCACATTCCAATGGCCCCGTTGAGTACCTCTGGTTTTATCGCAGCACGAGTCGAGAACTACCGCAGGTGGCTTTGAAAACACAGGTGGCGTCATTGCACGTGATGTACACTGCACATCGTATGAACCTATCAGTAATATATTACTTCACTATCAGTCCAATTATCAAGTTCTACGTCATATAAACTGTCGAAAAAGCCATCATTGAGTGGACGGCAGGTGAAACGGGTTAGATTGAGTCTACGTAAGTCATTTATCACTGCCGTATATATGTCAGCTGTACATGCCTTTACGCCACATTAGCATAATCTTAATTCAGGCATGTTACTGATATATAAAAGGTTAAGAGCGAAAGCTCGATCCAGCTCCCACCTAGTGCTTCGATTCGGAAAACAAACAATCAACCGTGCTTTTTAACTAGTAAAATGCATGCAGAGTCCTGACTTGGAAGGCTAGTAGGTAAAAATATCACTTGGTGCTACTCACAATCGAGTTAAGAACTGTCATGTTTCCTTCTCCTTGCGGCCTTTGTGACACAATCGCTTAAGTGAGTTCTGAGCCTCCTCTCCTTATCGAAGCTTGTGACGTGTAAATCAAGGAACCGGCAGGTGTGTGGCACACACAGATCGACTGTTAAGCTTTATTTGGCAAGGTCTTCACGTCCAATTCCCATTTGTACTGCCTTTCTCTTGAACATGAAACACGGTGGTTTTAGGAATAGTGAGTAAGCTAAATAACGTCCAAGTTTGATTCACTGGAAAAAAGCTCTGTTCATGTTATCTATCCTTTCTCTATACAGTGGTAGACCTCACTTCATGCGAGGGACGAATTTTCACCTTTTATAGACATATACATACACCCTCCCGGATATGCGCTTATCTAACCTCCTTTATTTTCTACTGTAAGGTAAATTTGAGAACCCATACTGCATCGACGAGATCGCCCAGTCAGTCTTACTTCAGCATCAAGTGAAACGGGCGATAATGGACAACCGTTCGAGCGTCGGTGACAAGAGGGCAAGTCCGAATGCATACCAGCGCAAAGTTGAAAGCCCACTGAACTGGCCACTACCCCCAACGATCAACTTCTACAAAGATGCAGGACTGGAGACGCGCAATGCCCTATGTTCGCCGGACTTGAATAACTTGGCGACAGCATCACCCTCTACCCAGCTCCTGCCCTCATCCTCCCCATCCTCTTCATCCGCCTCCTTAGCGTCCTTTGAGCGGCCTACCACGGTGTCCGCTGCACCCGGCCTTGGCGGCATCAGTCGTGGTACTGGCCCATCTGATGTCAGTCCCCTTTCCTGCTACCCGAGATCGAGCCAAGTGAACGCCGAATCGCGGGCTCTGGCAGATAATCGGCGTCTTCCAACGGATGCCCTCTTCGCCGCACTGCCAATGACCTCTCCGCTGAACCAGTACACGATACCTTGTGTCACAGGCGGTTTTCTCTCTCGACATCGCGGTTCCCCCATGGGACACCTTGGAGAGTCCACAAACACGAATCAGTTCAGCAATCCCCACAGCCCGCACCAATCGAACTTCCCGGCCCGAGAGTTTGACGCACTCATGTCCTCCAGCCTTGAGAAGATGCAGGGCTACCAGGGTTTATTTCAGCGTCGGTTTTCGGGATTTGACTTCTGTCCCCCCGTGTCGTTAGGCTCTGAGGCGAGCGATAATGCTGTGTCTGCACCCCGTTGCCCATTTCGACATAATCCGCTCAAGTCTCCTGCAGATACCTACTCGGCACTCACAGTAGGAGAACAGGTGGATGAGGAAGTGGAAGAGGACGATAGCATCGAAATAAAGGCAGAGAAGGTAGACTTTCCGCGAAATTATTCTACGTGGAATGAAAATGCGAGCGACCAGTCATCCGCCACACCAGTCATCCAATTTAACAATTCTTTCGTTCTGAATGCCTGCAGCATAACGCCCAGCGGTGAAAACTTTCCGTCCCCTAGACCCTTTTGCTCAACAGGCAGTTTTGGAGTTGCGACAAGTAAGTCTATGATTGTTACATTTATGTTTTGCCTTAAATCGATTTCACTGAACATTTCCGTTATTGAACTGGATTTCTGAATTAGGTTGACATACAATCGCATGACATTATACTAGGAAGTGTAATGTTAGACAACAGCAATAAGGTATTGATTCGATTGCGACTGCTGCCTCAAAATTCCATTTTTTATTATGTTTTAACGCTGTTGCTACTCCGATCTCCAATTATTTCCCATATGCGATCTCTGTAGGGAGCCATTACAGTGTCGAAGGTAAGTGTTTCTGATTTCTCAGAGCACTATTAAAACAGGTGAAAACAAAGAATTCCATTCTGGCTGTGAAAACGTATCAGTTTATACATTGTGTGGAACTTTGCATTTGCCCCACGTACACAATGCATGAACTACAGATTTTGAATACTAATATCTACGTAGCGACATGAGTTTTTTTTCCAATTAAGATGGAGCCTCTCTTTTCTTGGGAAAAATCTTTGGTGGTCTTCGTATACCAAAGTCTGACCATCACAAGCGATGAGGTCGACTATCGCCACGCGAGGTCGGCAAAATTATGACTCGCGCGCAGAGTTGTTTATGTTGGGGCAGACTTTGATATGCATTTATCCATTTTCTCTTCCCACCATTGAGTGTTAACCTGAAGTAAAGACGATCGGAACTTGACGTGGATGCAGCAGCTGGTAAAGCTAAACTCTCTCTTTCTCTCACTGTGATGATCACGTACGATCTGGTGCCTTATATCACATATGTCAAGCTTTATTGACGGAGAGGCCCGGACCCCGCACAGGAGGGAACCGGACACTTAGTCCTGAGTAAGACCAAGCTGCCTGATCAGTTGGTAACCCACCAATCAACGGGGTTCAGTGCGTAGTGCTCTGTATAAGCATGGCAGGGTTATTATCCTGACTAGAGCGCTTATTTGCTATTAGGATAACTTCTTCGACACCGGCCATATACATCTACCATGCAAAAGTGAACTATGAGATACTTGAAACAGGTATGTGTATCAGTTGTTAAGGTCTTACACAGACTCAGCGCAACCTGGCAAAACATACCATGAGCCAATTCGTCCCTCTCCTAGTCTGTCGCAATTGCAACAAGGTCCATTTTAGGGATGACATCCGTGTACAAACTGACAATCAATCCGATGGATCCCGTGCAGATGACATACGTTTAATTCTAACGCACTAGACAATTGTGCAAAAAAACCAAAAAATATTGATTGCTACTGTGTGCACGTGGGCACTATTATACATTAGATCATCACCAAGTTCATTTACACCCAAATGTCAGTTCGACCCTCGGAAAGGTTAACACAGAGATGTTGATTTCCGCGTGAGCTAGTTAATAATAATAGTATACTTGTGCAGCATCCATCACACCCTTTTCCCCCATCTAATCGAGGCAGGTGTCAAGACAGAGTAAATAAAACCGGAGATACAGTCGGGCATAGTGGCTGACAAAGCCGACTGTGTTCCACAAGCATGGTTCACGCACGATGAATCAGATTTTCAGTGCCACAAATAATGCAATGATCAACCTTTCATCCAGACTTTACCGTGTTGAAGGATTAACTGCTAGGGGTTTAATGTGCGGATGTTAACTGAATTATTTCAAACCACCAACTTAACCGGCTGTTAGCCTTGGATAACTGCTGACGAGGCTCACACCATACTATCTACAGAAGGCTGTCAAATTATTATGCTTAGGCGTTTGACTCGAAAATTCAACTCAAGTAACGGCAATAAGTTTGGGATACGTGATATTCCGTCTTCCATTATTCAATGACAGTGTTTCAGTGGATTTCACAATTTATCTAACACCAGTGAATGTTGAGTGTATGCGTTTTTTTCTTCCAGACGTGGAAAGTTACGGGATTCAAACCCAAAACACCTCTGCATTGGCACACCGATAAGGAAGTTAAAAAGCCAGCTTAGACTCGCTAATTCGCTAAATTTGATTACGGCAAACATGACAGTTCGACCGTCGATTTTGACTAGGTCCACCGTATGCTCCACACCAGGTGGTGCAAGCACGGTGACTTGCGCGTGAATTAGTTTTCAGTGATAGTATCCTTGTGCTGAAACTAACACACTCTCTCCTACCAAACCTGAGCCCAGTGTCAAGACAGAGTAAAGAAGGCCGGATATAGGTGAGGGCGCAGGTGGCTGGCGCGGCCGGAGCCAACCCTGGGCGTACCACCACACCTGACTCAGATCCCGCGGAGTGGGAGTGCCATAAAGGCCACATTAAGAAAGCGCCATTGCAGCCTGACTCTCAGTCCAACAGGCAGCCACTCAAACACAAAACACACATTGGGCTGACCACGTGGTCCGAGTTATCCCGTCAGTCGGCAACCTTCCAAGCCACGGCTTTTAGCGCCACGTGATAGTTTATAGCGCATCAGATTGTTTATAGTGAGGAAAATGCGCTGATCTCTTGACCTCACTCTCTCCCCCTGCCCCATAATCAGACCACCATCCGAGCCAGTCAGTTGTCTGATGTGGGAGTGGGCGCAATGGCTGAGGGGTCAGCGTACCCGTCTTCGCGTGCCACAGCACGACCTGGCCCCCATAACGCACACACCAGGATTCACTAAATCAAGGGACATGGAGGGGTCATCGCCGTCTGACTCCCAGTCCACTGGTCAGCCACTCGACACACACAGCACATGCACTGGGCCGACGGCGTGGGCTGGTGTAAGCGTCAGATAGGCAGCTTTCCAAGCCGCAGTTTCTGGGAACCCGTGATTTCATCATGTACATTATGATGATTGTGAGGGTGTTGTCTATTTATTAGTGTAGGTATTGTGTGCTAATGTGTCTTAGCCTCCGGTGGTTTACCGCAGGTTGTCGTGTAGGTGCATGTGTCCTAATAGGCTCATGTGGTGTGTAAATCTGTGGGAGCAGTGAGGGTAATGGAGGCGGGCGCGTCGACTGTATGTCGGAGCCCCAGGCACTGGTTCACCAGCCTACGTGCGATGGATTCGCAGGTGACAGACCAGGCCAAAGTGTGACTTGAAGTTTCGGGCGCACTGTGGGCAGGAGAAATTTGTAGAGGTTGGGGGGATGTCATTCATGGCAGTGGCGGTAAGAATGGCAGGAGCGGAGGGTGTGCAGGATGTATCGGTGTTGCCGGCATTGCGATGAATTCCGCTGTCATGGATGCGCATGTGACCGAAAAGGACCATGCGATGAGTGAATGCGCGAGGACAATGAGAACAGTGGAAGCGACTATCTCTGCTGTGTGTTGGTGCTCCAGGCACTGGTTCACCAGTCTCTGTACGATGGATTCGCAGGTGACCGACCAAGCCGATGCCTGAGATGAATGTGCGGTCGCAATTAGGACAGTTTATGAGAGAGTCCCCATCGCTGATGGTGGTGGTGGTATTGAAGGCGAAGGCGGTGGTGGTTGCGGTGGTAGGGGTAACAGGCGATGAGTATTTGGATGTGGTCTATATGATGGTGGCAGTAATAGAATTGATGCCAGGAGTGAGGGTGGGGGAGTCTGAAGGAGGGTTGGCAGAATTTGACGTGGAAATCGGAATTGTTGGATTATTGGTGCATTGAGTCCGAAGATGTCCAATAGGCCAATTCACGCGCGTAAGATGCGTTGACAGCTTGGGCATGTTGGCGGAGCCTGGGCATCGAAGATGTTGGTCCAGGGCGCTGGTGACTTTCGTGCCGCTCTTTTGGCCTTGGCGGCCGCGATACAGTTGGTCTCATAGATTGCTGAACTAGTCTTTACGGATTTTCTCCATGCCGGTCTATAATGGGGAGGTCCCCCCAGGTCACCAGGGTTGATTTGAGGTTGCTTCAGCGATTTCTTCAAAGTGTCCTTGTAGCGTCCTTTTGGACCTCCCTGTCGGCGAGCACCCACAGCGACATCTCCGTAGAAAAGTCGTTTGGGTAGTCGCTCGTCGTCCATTCTTACCAGGTGGTTGCTCCATCGCAGTTGCACTTGCCTCAGCATGGCGTGGATGCTCAGGATTCCGGTTCACTCCAGGACTTCCGTGTCTTGCCATCTCAGCTTCAGTTTTCTGCGGAGGCAGCTGAGATGGAAGTGATTCAGCTTCCTGGCTTGGTTTGAGTAAAAGGTTCAGGTCGCCGCTCCGTAAAGGAGGGTCATCAAGACGACGGCCTTGTACATATTCAGTTTGTTGTTCATGGGAATACCGTGGCGATTCCACATGGAGGCCTGCAACTGGCCGATGGCCTGACTAGCTTTGGAGATCCGTTGGACAACCTCGTCATTGATTATTGAGTTGCCTGACAGCGTGCTTCCTAGATAAGAGAATTTTTTCACGTTTTTGAGTTGAGCACCGTTGAAATTGATTCGGGGAGCATTGTATTCCCCAATGTGTGGCGGCTGGTGCATGACAACCGTTTTGGCTGTACTGATTTTAAATCCACAATCGGCGCAGCCTACGGCGAAGAGGTCCACACTTCTTTGCATGTTCTCCTCCGTCACGGTGTTTAGGGCGCTGTCGTCCGCGAAGAGCAAGTCATGGACTGTAGTCGTAGACACGCGCGTTGAAGCCTGCATGCACTGACTGTTGAGAAGGTGTCAGTCAGTTCTATAGCCGATACGGATACCAGGCTGTTCATCACGGTAGGCGTTCATCAGAATAGCCGAGAACATGAGACTGAACAGGGTGGGAGCCAATACACAGCCCTGTTTCGCTTCGCTGATCACTGTGAATGCTTCGGATAGCGTCCTGTTTTCAGTGACGCACGCCGTCATCCTATCATGAAGCTGACGCACCATGTGTGTGAACCGCTCAGGACGGCCGAATTTCCGCATGACTTCCCACAGTCCATCGCGTTTCACCGTGTCAGATCCACGAAGGTGAGTTTGCATCTCCTGGCACTCTCTTGTAGCTGGTGGGCGGCAAAGATCATATCGGTTGTCCCACGGTGTCGGCGAAAGCTATATTGGCTTTCCGGGAGCAGGCCCTGCTCTAGGTGACCGTTAAGACGATTGAGAAGGATACGGGCGAAGCTCTTCCCGGTGATGTTGAGCAACGAGATGCATCTGTGATTATCACAGAGTTGCTGGTTCCCCTTCCATTTGAAGAGATGAACGATGGTCGCGTCTTTGACATCCTGAGGAACTTGTCCTTGGAGCCAAATTTCCTGGAAGAGTGTTGTGAGTTCTGCCTTCAGCCGTGGCCCACCGTGCTTGTAAACTTCGGGTGCGATTGCGTCGGATCCCGGTGCTTTACCGCTGGACATCTGCTGCACGGCCCGGATGGTTTCCGGTAGGGAAGGCGTCAGATCCAGGCCATTGTTCATGTCCACTTGAGGAATTCGGTCAATGGTAGCATCGGAGATGGCTGATGAGCAATTAAGGACACTTCTGAAGTGCTCGGCCCAGCGCTTCAGAATTTGCGATTTCTCTGTCAGTAGTGTTGTGACGTCAGAGCTGAGCAAGGGTGAGCTACCCTCGATACACGGGCCTTAGATGGCCTTGATGGCTTTGAAAAGGTTTATCATTTCATTGTGATCCGCATACCCCTGGATTTCCTCAGCCTTTCGGATCCTCCAGGCATCCTGCATCTCCCGCAGCCGTTGCCGTATAAGGCACCGGCATCTGAAGAAGGCTGAATTGGTGGTGTCAGTCCGAAGGTCCATGTAGGCTTTATATAGTCCACTCTTATCAAAGTGTAAGTTGATGATTTCGGCGTCATTTTCGTCAAACCAGTCCTTGTGTTGACGGCGTGCGCGGCCGAGGACTTCGAGATCGGTGGACTGTATGACATTTCGCAGTTGGCACCATCGTGTTTCCACGGTGCCGTTATTATCTGGAGCATGCAGCTACTCCAGGTTCTCGGTTATTTGGTTGCTGAAATCAAAACAGTGAGCAGGCAAATTCAACAAAAGATTATTTACTTACCTGATGGCCGCTTATATTGGGGTCGGGGTTGCAGTCGGAGCCTCGTCTGGGAGATGAGGGGGCGGTGATCTGTCCAACCGTCGGCATCGCGGATCGCCTTGGTTACCAGCACGTCCTGTTGATCTCGCCTCCGGACGAGAACATAGTCCAGCAGATTCCAGCGCCGTGACCGAGGGTGAATCCACGTGGCCTTCTCCCGCGTCGGAAGGCGGAAGAAGGTGTTGGTTAGCAGGAGACGGTGTTCGACACACGTCTGCAGAAGAAGGAGGCCGTTATCTTAACAGCTACCGAGACCGTGGGGACCCAGCACTGCCTTCCAGACAGCGTGGTCCGTCCGGACGTGGGCGTTGAAGTCACCAAGGACAATAAACTTGTCCACCTTCGGCACAGTCACAAGCAGGATGTGCATGTTCTCGTAGAATTTGTCCTTTGCCAAATCCAAGTTCGTCCTTGGGGGAGCGTAGGCGCTGATCATGGTGGCGAACTGGTCTCCCCGAAGAGGCAGGCGGAGGCTCATCAGGCGATCATTGATACCCTGTAGCAGACAGGGCAGACGTCCCACGATGTCGTACCAGATGACAAAGGCAACACCAGCGTCGCGTCGCTCTGCCTTTGGCCGGCCGCTCCAGAAGAAGGTGTAGTCGGCACCCACCTCCTCCAGCTGACCCTGCTCAGAGAATCGGGTCTCGCTGAGAGCAGCAATGTCCACCTTTTAGCGCGCCAGTCCTCCGATATGGCCGGTTGCTCCTAGGATTGTTTAAAAGGGAGCAAACATTCCAGGCTGCTAGTGTGAGTGGACTCACATGAGCAGCCTGGAGGGTATGGCAAGGGGGATGAGGACGGGGGTATTGATGTTTGTTTTAGTTTTACGACCACGTATTTTGCGATCTGCGAGCCGCGGCTGGCTGCAGAAAACGTGATTACCAACATTTGTTTAGGGCACCTTTTCTAGCCCCGTCCTCCGCGAGGAGCAAGCAATGCTGTCCCTAAATAGGGCTGCTCGGACATCACAGACGACTGCTGAACTCGACCATGGGTCACAGTTTTGTTTTAGTGGGAGAACGACCCGAGTTAGCCAGGGCCGCTTACGGGGTTGCTGTCGCCCCCACCATAGGACTTTTTAAGAGGGGGTAGATGGGAAGTACGGGAGTCAGACATACTGGGTGTGGAGGCACACACAACACCGGAGACCCTCACCTGGTTTAGCCCGCCGGTCGTGACGGTTGCCCGGGGTGTGGCCGCTGGGAACAACCCAACTTCGAGGAGCCACAGGTGAGAGTTGGGTACCAGTTAGAGACGGCTACATGAGCATTCACCAGCTGTACGAGACAAATGGAGCGACCAAATGCTATCTGTGTTGTGCTTCCCCTAACTAGTACCCCTACACCCCTGTGGCAAACATAGATACTAAATCAATCTCTGGTTTAGTAGACAATGAACATATAATCGAGCATTTCTGTTTTGCGTCTATTGTACCGCAGTAACTGCCTTTCTCTTAAATTTTGGTTACACTATATGGAGCGAAGGGAAAGACATGCAAGGGATTAGAAATGTAAACATACTGGCTAAAACTATGGAGTTTTCAGTAGGGCAAGGGCATTTTCAATCGAGGCGTAAGCTGTAGACCAGAAAAAATATTAACATCGCTTGGGAGAGGCAAGAAGAAAGGTACTGCATTATGAAACGATGCGTTTCAGAGGCCAGACTGGTCATTTCAAACTTCCTGTTCTGCCCGTATTGTCCATGTTACGAAAGGATGGCAAAATGCATTACAAGGGCTTCTACGACCTGACCTCTGCTTCACTGCAAAGTCCAGAAAAGGACATCTCCAGCTCACGGTACTTCTGTTTGCGTGTAAACTATTTAAATAGGCAAACTAAATCGGGCATTTCCGATAATACGGACTATAACAATGCCAGAAGCCCCAGATGGTGCCAGAAATTACTGCGGTTTTCACAAATATTGTGCAGTAGGATAAATGTGAGTGGGATGAGTTCAGGAAGAAAATAAGGTCTCATCGAATATTTTTCTGATTGGGAAATTCATCAGCTTTCCAGTCTTATGCTTTCGAGAAATTTTATCGAGAGTGCTTAGGTTATTGGAAGGGTTTTTTATGGCTTGTCTGCCAGTATCAGGCAGTAACAATTTAGTCGCAGTCTGTATACCCGAGCGTTGAACCAGAGTCGCAGGGGCAAAAGCTGATATTTTGGACTAACAGTGGTCCTCTTCCCGGGGAGCCGACCATCTGACCTAACGGAAAGTGGGTGCGTGCTTCATTTTACGCATTGATACTGGTTCATAATAATGATGTTTGTGTTATTATCTAGTGGTATAGGAAGTTCACGTGGTACTTCCAGTTTTTTCTACTTTTCCAAACTATATTGTTCATGTAGCAGCAGGATTCTCTATAGGATTGAACGAAATAAATTATCCTTTAAGCATTCAACACGGCATTAAGGAAACTGCAACAAAAATAATCGTTTGTTTAACGTAAGGACTGGATGCTTTAAAAGTTCACCATACGACATGGATGGGTTTTTACATGGAATTGTATTTCCTCGTTAATAGGTTCATCCCAAATAATAAGAAAGGTTCAACTTAGAAGGTCTGTGTGGATTCATATGGCGGTTACCTACCAATACACAATGGCGTAGCCTATAATTGAAGTCGACAAGTCCCGCAGTTTCCACGATGAACGAACCCATATACATTAATTTAATATGTCAAAAGTCGGCAGGGACATTCGTCAATTCAACTGAATTCTTTCACTTTAGCTGATAGCCATTCAAGCTATTGGAATGATTTCGAAATACTTCGGTCGCATCTCTGCTAGTTGTGATAGATTAGCACGATACCGAAAGGTTTCAGAGGATTCGTTCAAAACTGTGGGTTTCTGAACGGTCATTACGAAGGGAAATATTTAGGTTGCTATTGCTGTAGTTTTAGAGAACCGAATTGTTGATATTAAGTATAATGTTTGGGATTCAATTGTCAGTCCGAAATAAAAGATCTCAAAAAAAACATATATTTATATGCCATCTAGCGCCTTGTATAAGCAAACTGACGGGCACCTTCTCAGCAGTCGGCGTATGCAGGCTTCAACGCGCGTGTCTACGACTACAGTCCATGACTTGCTCTTCGCGGACGACTGTGCCCTTAACACCATAACGGAGGAGGACATGCAAAGAAGCATGGACCTCTTCGCCGTAGGCTGCACCGATTTTGGATTAACAATCAGTACAGCCAAAACAGATGTCATGCACCAGCCGCCACACAGTGGGGAATACAATGCTCCCCGAATCAATTTCAACGATGCTCAACTCAAAAACGTGAAAAAATTCGCTTATCTAGGAAGCAAGCTGTCAGGCAACGCGAGAATCGATGACGAGGTTGTCCAACGGATCTCCAAAGCTAGTCAGGCCATCGGCCAGTTGCAGGCCTCCATGTGGAATCGCCACGGTATTCCCATGAACAACAAACTGAATATGTACAAGGCCGTCGTCTTGATGACCCTCCTTTACGGAGCGGCGACCTGGACCTTCTACTCGAACCAAGCTAGGAAGCTGAATCACTTCCATCTCAGCTGCCTCCGCAGAAAACTGAAGCTGAGATGGCAAGACACGGAAGTCCTGAAGTGGACCGGAATCCTGAGCATCCACGCAATGCTGAGGTAAGTGCAATTGCGATGGAGCAACCACCTGGTAAGAATGGACGACGAGAGACTACCCAAACGACTTTTCTACGGAGATGTCGCTGTGGGTGCTCGCCGACAGGGAGGTCCAAAAGGACGCTACAAGGACACTTTGAAGAAATCGCTGAAGCAACTTCAAACCAACCCGGTGACCTGGGAGGACCTCGCACATTATAGACAGGCATGGAGAAGATCCGTAAAGACTAGTTCAGCAATCTATTAGACCAACTGTATCGCGGCCGCCAAGGCCAAAAGAGCGGCACGAAAGTCACCAGCGCCCTGGACCAACATCTTCGATGCCCAGGCTCCGCCAACATGCCCAAGCTGTCAACGCATCTTACGCGCGTGAATTGGCCTATTGGACATCTTCGGACTCAATGCACTAATAATCCAACAATTCCGATTTCCACGTCAAATTCTGCCAACCCTCCTTCAGACTCCCCCACCCTCACTCCTGGCATCAATTCTATTACTGCCACCATCCTATAGACCACATCCAAATACTCATCGCCTGTTACCCCTACCACCACAACCACCACCGCCTTCGCCTTCAATACCACCACCACCATCAGCGATGGGGACTCTCTCATAAACTGTCCTAATTGCGACCGCACATTCATCTCAGGCATCGGCTTGGTCGGTCACCTGCGAATCCATCGTACAGAGACTAGTGAACCAGTGCCTGGAGCACCAACACACAGCAGAGATAGTCGCCTCCACTGTTCTCACTGTCCTCGCGCATTCACTCATCGCATGGTCCTTTTCGGTCACATGCGCATCCATGACAGCGGAATTCATCGCAATGCCGACAACACCGATACATCATGCACACCCTCCGCTCCTGCCATTCTTACCGCCACTGCCATGAATGACATCCCCCAGCCTCTAAAAATTTCTCCTGCCCACAGTGCGCCCGCAACTTCAAGTCACACATCGGCCTGGTCTGTCACCTGCGAATCCATAACACGTAGGCTGGTGAACCAGTGCCTGGGGCTCCGACATACATTCGCCGCGCCCGCCTCCATTACCCTCACTGCTCCCGCAGATTTTACACACCACATGAGCCTATTAGGACACATGCACCTACACGACAACCTGCGGTAAACCACCGGAGGCTAAGACACATTAGCACACAATACCTACACTAATAAATAGACAACACCCTCACAATCATCATAATGTACATGATGAAATCACGGGTTCCCAGAAACTGTGGCTTGGAAAGCTGCCTATCTGACGCTTACACCAGCCCACGCCGTCGGCCCAGTGCATGTGCTGTGTGTGTCGAGTGGCTGACCAGTGGACTGGGAGTCAGACGGCGATGACCCCTCCATGTCCCTTGATTTAGTGAATCCTGGTGTGTGCGTTATGGGGGCCAGGTCGTGCTGTGGCGCGCGAAGACGGGTACGCTGACCCCTCAACCAATTTGCCCAATCCCACATCAGAAAACTGACTGGCTCGGATGGTGGTCTGATTATGGGGCAGGGGGAGAGAGTGAGGTCAAGAGATCAGCGCATTTTCCTCACTATAAACAATCTGACGCGCTATAAACTATCACGTGGCGCTAAAAGCCGTGGCTTGGAAGGTTTCCGACTGACAGGATAACTCGGACCGCGTGGTCAGCCCAATGTGTGTTTTGTGTTTTGAGTGCCTGACTGTTGGACTGAGAGTCAGGCTGCAATGGCACTTTCTTAATGTGGCCTTTATGGCACTCCCACTCCATGGGATCCGAGTCAGGTGTGGTGGTACTCCCAGGGGTGGCTCCGGCCGCGCCAGTCACCTGCGCCAGCCACCTGCGCTTTCACCTATATCTAGCCTTCTTTACTCTGTCTTGACACTGGGCTCAGGTGGGGAAGGAGAGAGTGCGTTAGCTGCAGCGCATGGCTATTATCACTGAAAACTAATTCACGCGCAAGTCACCGTCCCTGCATCACCTGGTGTGGAGCATACGGTTGACCTCGTCGAAATCGAAGATCGAACTGTCATGAGCAAACTAATTACAAACGGAGATTCGAACCCTCGTAATATTTGCGGTCGTACCCTAAAGTTCAGGGGATTGGAATAAGGGTTCTGTTTAAGTTAAGAGTTATGGTCAAGGTAGGGTTGGTTTAGTTTTGGGGTTAAGTTTGAGTTTGGCTAAGAAGAGCGGAACAGGTGCCTATCCTGGATTTAAGCGCAAACACGTCTGTATTCCTTGAGGTTAATCTACGCATGCCTTAATATCGAAATTACCCGTGCTAAAGGTGAATTTTTACTTCTCTGTAGTCCGCAGCGATCGCACGGAAGCTAAAAATTATTCTTTATTAAGAGTTAAGAATGAGATTTCACTTATCTCACCCAGCATACTTCCGGATCAATTTGATGTATTTAGAATCAAATAACTACTCTCATTCTTTCCGAATTTTTATAAAAATATAAAAACAGATTTCACTACTGTAAATTATGGAGGATAAGTGCAAATGAAAAAAGCTGTATTTCATTAAAATTGATTAAAATGAATTCTTTCGTCGCACTTAATGCGGACAATCACATCTCTGATAGGGACCAGTGCTGAATAATGCGTAGATTAGTCCACAACGAAGCAGATGTACGATAAACGAACCGCATTTTCTAATCCTAAGCCCAACGTGTTCCATTGGCAAGAAAAAGTGAGCAGACTTAAATTGGCGCGCGCGAAGTGGCCGACGAGACCGAAGCTGCGTTTGCGCATACCACAAATATGCTGCTCGCTAACCACGAACCAGTCATCAACGAGTAGGCCGCAGACTTCACGAAGTTGAGGTGTCGTAAGTAATTTTACGGATTCATTATAGTCTGACACTTGCTTTCGTCTGAAAATGACTCATTCCGCCAGTTCTCCATCTCCGATATCACGAACTTTTGGTGACTGTGATAGTTCCTCAGTACTTCCCATTGTCCATAGTTAACAGAGTGCGTGCTCTACCCAACTGGAATAACCTGGCAGGTTTAATTCAAGCCAGTTATAGATAATATGCCTTGTTAGGATTCAATGTAACTGTCTTACTTTTTCACACACATTGTGAGTACATAAAGGGTTCAAGCATCTTTTCGTAGTTTGCGCTAAATAATGCAGTCTAATTCAGTGTCAACTATTGTATAGGGTGCTACTATTACGATGCGAGTAGATAAGATTGACCAGTAAAAGATAATCGCAATGTTCAAATCAGCAGTCTATTAGAGAGCCGGGATGAGAATAAAGACCTGGAATTCTTTCTATTCTGCTTATCTCTAGTAACAAGGGAGACTAACCGAGGGGATATATAATCCTTATCGTTCATGGTATTTTAACTGTTTACTTGCGCTCTGTGGTGGATACCGTGAACAAGTTCACTTCTTTTCATTTCAGGGAATTAATATCCAATTAATCGCCTACCATTGCCAGAAGTTGCCGTTCTGGCTTGCGGCTGGTGATTTTTGCTGGACCGGAAAGGCTGCAATTCAACGAACATTTTTAGTCTGCTCTGTAAAAATGTACATTTTGACTTCACTCTTATATCCAACTCAACGTATTCCACAACTCAGTGTTGTTTAGGCCCTATCTATCAAGCCCTCATTCTGGTTTTCAGTTCACACTTGATTTTGGATTAATTAGTTTTCATTTCAATTCAACTGACCCTTTGTTTACACTGTAATGTCATAAATGAAAGGGAAGAATTAGTATTTTGCAAGAGTTTATCGTGCTTTCTGGCCCTCTATACTGCTATAAAGCCAATTATATACTTATTTCGTATACAGATGGGCTCTATAGAGAGTTAAAGCTTATTCCCCGTTTTAAATTCTTTGCGTTGGGTAACTCATAGGATGGACGATGCGATTCAAGTCCTTCTAACGAACAAATCATCTCCGTCGTGCTTTGTATATTGTAACTGGAGACGGATAGTTAAAATGGTGGATTCCTTGCGAATACCAGAAGTACTTGTACTATATTTTACGTAAGAAAGGTAATCCTATGAAAAAAGTTGACGAAACGGGAGCTTTTAATAACTTAAGAATAAATTAACTTAAAAATAAATAAAATATTTACTCAATTAGCCCTGGTATTTATTCTTATGGTGCCTGAAAGGTTTTCAAAAAATCGAACGCACGATGCATGGTCGACAAATGCTGAACTAAAGGATATACACTTGGTCTTGTCCTTTCTTCTTGGCCTGTTGAAATAAACCTATTCTGGGTCTTCTATTTCGTTGCTATATGTGTTACTTAACCACTTTTATAAACTAGAAGATCAGTTGCTGTATAGTAATGCCATTTCGACCTTGCATTTAACACAAATCAATTCAGTATGCGACGGGACTTAAGCGACGATTAGTAAATTTGCTTAACCAAATACTCCTACGTATACGTTAAAATAAGAAAGACAAAGCAGTATGCTTTATTCTGGAATTATTCTTTCAAACTTTTGAGCAGAAAACGTTCTCGGTTTGCCATGGTCTGTATATAAATAAATCAGTGATTAAACAATAATTTGGATTCCGTAAAACTATACAACGAATTTGGAAACAGTGTGCGTTTCAGTTTTCTGGATTTTGGTCTCTTGACATGTGAGGCATTGAGTCAAAAAGTTGTATGTGTCGTTGTATGCTGAGAGGTTTCTGGAAGTCACAGCGGAAAGACTTTGGAGCAATTAATTCAGAGTGAAGGTTGTGGGTAACATCACGCAGGATACGATTAGAAAATTGCTTGACTATTACGACACTTTGTTGCATTATGACACTAATTTAAGAGAACCGCCACCAGCAGAAAAGATTATTTTAAAGGGCTTGGTTTAAAAAAAATGAACGTGTTTTTTAAGCAAACAGCTAAAAATGGCAGGTAAACAATGAAGTATGAGAGGAGAATGCAGGCGTTTAAAAATTACCAGATTACTCACTAAGGGATATGCTAAGTACATGTACGGCTGCTGTAATAAGTAAAGTTCCGAATGTTAGGAAAACCTATTCTAGGATAAATGGAGAATAAATTATTCTTGGACAAAGTAACACCCGGATACTGAAAAGCTTAGGTTTCATTGGCAAGGTCAAGTAATACTAAAATGGTAGATGGTCGCTACCCAAACCCACACTGGACTAATTTCCTATTATTGTGTAGAAGACCATTTTCCAAAGACCGAAGAGAGCTATGATTCAAGCCATCCCTGGAAACAGAAAGATCAGTCTCTGATATAGTAAGATGGCCAGTACAACACCGCCAGCATAATTATTATAAAGATAGTCATTGGGAAAGCTCCGGTCATCAATATAAAGTGAAATGATGTGAAGGTGAAGAAATTTGAAGCATTTCAAACTTATTAGAAAAAGAGTAGATTTTTGATTAGCAGGCTGGACAAACTAAGTATGGATTGTAAAGTAGTTGGCAAGCCAATAAATAGTCGAGAAAGGAAAATTGAATACGGATATTTTCATATGAAGTAGGTGGCGCGGAACGGTCAGTAACTGCTCATGCCTACACATTGCAACACTAGTCTAGGTATTTTAGAGAAGAGTGAACAACAATATCAATAAGATTCAAGATGGTACGCATGGCTTTATATGCGAATTGTAAAAGGCTAGTGAAATTTGAGAATGACAGAGCAGTGTCTAGTGCTACCCGTATAACAAACTTCGGAAATGCTGACGAACCTGCATTTGGACCGAAGGATTTCGTACTTAAATTAGTATAGAATTATGGAGCTCAGTATTTTATAAAGTGCACCAAGCGTCGAGTATTTGTAATTCCAGTAAGGACACCCTAATAGTGTGCAACATCAGTTGCTATCTGGGAAAACACGACCTCAGTACAAATGGCGGAGTAAAATACCACCCGACAGCAATTTTTATAGAGCTGTTACAGGATTTGGATAACGTGTGAAATCTTTCAAATTAAAAAAGTCCCAACCTGATAAGTGACTTTATAAGCAACCCTCAGCTAATCTTTCCACAGTAACTGCTAGTTGCATGTAGCCAGTGGTAAACGATAGAACTAGTAACTTGAGTTTTGAAGGATATCAATAGAGCTCCCTTGACTAGGACAGTTGTTTGCTTTTGAAGCAGATGGAGACATTTGCTGTTTCGGCCTCCTGCAGCTGAATGGTCAGAAATACGTATTCCGTAAAGAACTTAACGGGTGGCTACAAATTTTTGAAACAGCTCATCGCAGAAATACGAAAATACAATTTTACCTTTTATGGCATCTTGTGTAGTCACCGTATAGTCCGATTCCTATGCTCAGCGAATCTCCAAAGCAATAATCTGACACGAGCATTTGAAAACAGGATAGTAGTAAGTCATCTTGGCCCTCGATGTCAAGAAAGGAACGACAGAATGGTCAGGGGGTCCAGAACGCACTAATACATTTGCTTAATGTTATTTTAGGGGTGAAACCCCATGAGCTGGTTAAAATTAATGTTGAAGGCAATGAATAAAAGATTGGTATTTAAAACAAACTATGGACGATGGTGTATAAAAATCCCACTGTCAGTAAATACCCTAGGCTTTTACTGAAATTTCGTTGACTATCATTCATCTTAGCATGTCAGGTGCATTTAGAAGAGTTACTTCTGACCACTGCATGAGTGTGTGACAAATATTTTCAAAAAAATCCATGTGCACGCGTATTTACCATTCAGATATCCCACCATCAAGTCAAAGTCGCCACCAGACAACTGACTTTTTAAGTCTAATTTTTGGAATCACGTAGCCAGCGAAAATACTCTCGGATCAAGCAGGCTACTTCTCCAGCGGCCAGAAAGATAAAAATGGGCATAATGTAAAACCTGACTTTCAAAACCCTCATGCAAACATTTCATAACAATGCGTATATAATAAAGCCCTTCAAAAGAATATCTTACATTTATACAAAGTGCGGAAAAATATGCTCTACTATACTACGGCTGAACACGTAATTTAGTGGCTCGGGATATCAGAAATGACCTTGATCATAGCACATTAATTCATCAACTCAATGGCAATGCAGGCACAGAAAGCCAAAGGCAAAGTCATTCGATAACGCCATAAATGCAAAAATATGATGAACTTTGAATATAAGTACTTCCTCAGACTTCATCAACTCAAGTCAGTAAATGAGCTAAGGAGCGTATGTGGGTGGTTAACGTCCACTGTTCAACCATCACCCCTCCGTGCCAAGATAGCAAATCTGGCTTTGGGTATCCTGGAAACCATCAGGACATCCTTCCTTAATTTTGAAAAGGACATTTTCGGTCGAGTTTTTGAACATTTCTCCGACCGGTGTTCGAGTATTGCACGCAGGCCTCTGGATGAGGCAAAATTACGCTCTTTTGGAGATTGCTCAAGGCACGACGAACAAAGAAGCAGCTGACTGGAGTGCCTAATTTATGAGGAACGGCTAGCAAGACTCATAATTCCTTCTCTCTTATATGTTGTTCCCTTTCAGTCTTCGTGGTCTCCTAATTGTGACCCTATGCAAACTGTGTCGAACTCATCAGCCATCACACTTACCTCGTCTTGGGGTGACAGTTTTCACGGCCTTTATCCTTCTTCCTTGTGTCGACACTGTTGACACTCGTGACGGGTTCCTCATTTTTCACTACCTTGCAAGTAGTCTCAGCAAACAACAATGTACTTTCACGGTTGCATTTCCCAGAGCTTCGGCGATTATCTACGCGACATCTACGGTGCCTTCCTCGTTTCGCCCCTTAGCGTACTGATGACACCTCCAACGGGTTCCTATGACTAGCATCCTTGACTGTTGCCTCTATTGCTAGTCAAAAAGTAGTATGAGTAATACAGCAGTGATAAGGTAGCGAAATGAAGCCCCTACCCTTCCATGATTTTTTATCAATGGCATGCGTTTCAAAGACTCATACACTCTCACCTGGATGATGGTCCTACCCCAAACATATATTATTCTTACAGGAGCAAAATATTTTCTCCAAATAACACACAGCACATTCAATTTAAAAGCTTTTTCGTAAAAATGTCCAAGAATTTTCTTTGGCCGTTTGCTCTTTTCAGTAAATATTTTTTCACTGCATTATCCCAACTCCTTTGGCATCGCCAATAAGCATGCATACGTTTCATAAACTAATGACTTTATAATTTGCGCATTCGTTATGTTTTATTATGAAAGTACTCCTTCAGGTCATCAAGTAAAAATATCTATTAAACACGGAGGTGATATTCAAATGGTCTTCAAACTCGTCAGAGGCTTAGCCATATATTCTCAGTTTATCTTCTAAGCGGATTCATTCCTGACTCATTGAGTACATCTTTTATTCTTCCTGTCTTCAAGTCGGGATTTCGTTTGGACGTAAATAATTATCGAGGCGTTCACAAATCCCCGGCTCTAGCAAAACTTTTGAAATTATTTTTAATAAAATTCTTGACTTTTGCCAAGAAAATAAGCTCCTTAGTGACTCACAATATGGTTTTTTACCTAGAAGATCATACTTAGTGTGTCAATTAGCTTTTTATCACAACGTCACTTCCCTTTGTAATGAGCAGCATTCAGTGGTTGTGATCTACTTTGACCTAAGGAAAGCCTTTGACAAGGTACCGCACAGACGTCTTCTGGGGAAACTGGAAGCCCTCGGCATCCGGCCTCCTCTCCTTGACTTCATTGGTTCCTACTTCTCTAACCGCGGCCAGAAGGCCTTAGAAGGTAATAGCTATTCGACGCCCCAGGCGATCATGAGTGGCGTTTTTCAAGGCACGTTTCTAAGTTCCCTTCTGTTCATTCTATACATACACGAAATTTCAACTAAACTAAAAACTTTACAAAATTCGTTTACGCTGACGTTCTCAAGTGCATTTTTTTCATTTTCTTAAAACAATGCCAATAGTTGTGTTGATAAAATCGACACTGATCTACTTATGCTCTCACGTTGGAGCTCTATTTGGCAGATGGAATTTTCTCCCTCCAAGAGAAGTTTCCTGTGTTTTGGCCCCACCAAGATTCCTGGACCCCTAGTATTTCAAAATGGTACACTTTGAGAACGATCAAATATACGAGAATTAGGTCTAAGTTACACGAATAATCTAGCATTATCACCTCATGCATATCGAATTTCTGCAAAGGCTGCACAGATATGTGGTTTTATATCGCATAATTTCTTCCATCCGGAAATAAAGTAAGACCTCTACCGCATGTTTGTTCTACCTTCCCTAGAATACTGCTGTCCCCCTCTTTGGGCTGATGAACGCCTATGACCACAGTAAGATTGAAAAAGTTCAGAGGGTTTTGACTCAAAGAAAATTTTATCTTCCTTGATCCAGTATTTCTTATACGGATAGATGCCAGTTAGCAAACATTAAATTTCTGTGGGCTCGAAGACTCGAAGCCGGTCTCCGCTTCATGCTTCGCGTTAACTTCAGCCCAAATCTCACACGAATTAACGCTCACACTCCGGTAGATCGACACTTTCGAACTCGTGATTCCTCCATGATCATTTCACCACCCCTTAGCTCCACAACTAACCGTTCTCCGATTTTTGCCTCCAAATATGCTTTCATATGGAATAATCTTCCACTGCAAATTAGGTTGTCGTCTACATTAGCTATTTTCAAAACCAAATTACGCAAATATTTAACTTTGGAAGATATAAAGTCCTTATTGTCTGTTTCCTTCCCAAACTCGCAACTTTTGGATTTTGAAAAGGGTCCTCCTGGTATTTGAGGCAGCTCACTTAATATTATATTCGTCTCTTAAAATATTTCCATCATCATCTGCATAGTCAATCTTTGCATTCACTTTTTCGTCCCCTCCTTTTTTCACCAACGCTTGACAACCTTGATAATTTCCTCCGATTTTGCAACCTGAAGATGGTCTCCCGGTTCAGTTGGTGATTGAGGTGGGTTCTGATGGTTTCGACTCTTTGTTAGTGGACTAGGCAGTCAGTAAGGTCGCATATCGATGAGAATCTCGTGACCTCTACTGTCCCCTCTTCCTTTCGACCCTGTTTTCCACGATGAGTTCATCCTCTCTCACCTCCACTGGTGGTGATAAACTGAAGCTCTGAATGCTCTATTATCTCCCACCCGACAAGGAGCGTTCAGGACCCCCATACGTTGTCAGCAGCATCTTAATACTATCCCATGGAATCTAGCTGTTAATTATTTTCTAAAGCAGCTTTTTCCTCCTAGTTTTTTTAAATTGGTAGCTCGCCGAACTCAGCCTCCGCTGTAACCGTAGGAGTTTTTTACTGCTTCTTTTATATTTCACCGTATATGTCAAAGATTGGCGAACGGCAAATCGTTCTGAATCGGATATGCTTACCATACTTCTCATTTCTGCTGTTCATATGGATGCTCACATAGTGCAGCAATTATCCACTTTGTATTTATTTAAACCACGATACTAAGTTTGTAATGATAGGGCCCTCTGGGCCTTAAATATATAATTTATTTATTTATTTATAGGTGTGGGATGATCTTTTTCAATAGACGTTATAACTAGGGGTCTCAAAGTATCATGCCTATTTCCCACAATATGTGAAATTGAATTGAACTGACGTCCTTGTTCTGACGACATCAATTTCGCAGTTTTCCACATGCCCAGATCGTTGTGTGCTTCCACATCGTTTAATACTGTGCCATAAAAAGCATGCTAGTATTTTGCAGATCCTTTAGACTGGCATGAATATTTAGGAGGACGCATTAAGAAGCCACACGGTCGACCAGACACTCAGTTTCCCAATATTTGATTACAGTTCAACCTGAAGACCGTGCAATCTAGAATCTCGCTTCTTTTAATGAACGCCTAAGCCAGCTACTCTATCCAAACCTGGAACTAAATTTCGAATAGCATTTTGGATAGGAAAAAGTATAAAGGATAGCACAGGAATACCGCGATCGCAATTTCTCAAATAACGTCAGAGAACAAATAAATAATCACAGTGATCCTATCCAAAAAGCTGGCCTCCGAAATCGCGTAAACAGTTTTTTTTAACCGAACTACTTCAGAGCGGAACGAATAAAATGTCCGGAACTTCTCTTTCAATTAAAATCAAGAATCAAGAGTAGGGAGCATAACCTTTATATCTTGAACTAGTAGGTAATTAAAAATAATGCGACGTTTCAGTTGAATTACCCAGTCATATTAAGGACGGTTGCAGCTTTTTAGCTAGCGCAAACACTATTAGGAACCCAATCGCCCAAAGACGTGGCAAATCTTAATTAGTAGCGTACAGTGTTCTGACATAAGAACCCAAAATTAACAGAACAGCCCTGCGAGACTGACATCCAAGGTGACGCTGGATGCCTCATAACAGTGAAAACGCACCCGGAAATATAATTTGCACAATATTACGTTTATTATATGGGAATGTTCAAAGCCTTTTGTCTTAACTTCATGTGTTAAATATCTTCCTTGCCAAACGATATCCAGGTGTGATAAGGGTAACCGACAACTGGCTCTCAAGCAGTATTTGAGATCGCGAAATATAAGATTTCCTGATAAGCAAATATATTGGGGAGAAAGGGAAAATCGAAAGGATGGTGAAATAATTGTGCATACAAAAAATTCCGATTAGATATCAACTTTGCGCGTAGTACCAAACATATATTTTTTTATCATCAAGGCTCTTGGCCCTCCACTTTTTGGTATCGTTACTGTCTATCGGCCGCCTAGAACAGACCGAATCTCCGAGGCCTATATTTTGTTACATTTGAAAAAATTCTCCAATCCAATGTATTTTATGGCTCTGGATGTCCTCAAAGCAACAGAAAGTAAATGGAGCACTGTTCAAACATCATGCCCAAGATTGACATTTTCTTGTTGTCTTCTACAGAAACCCTTAAAGGCGCTCCTCACAGATCATATCCTGTTTCCAATAAGAACACGTGAAGGACAAATGGCTTATTTGATCAATCTTTTTTATAAAAACAACAGTGAAGTTATCTCCATGCACCCACTTGGTCGATGTAACCATGCCACTCAACTTTGGTTCACCTTGAACCTCTTGATACTCTGGTTGCTCAAACGTGCACATCGTCTTGCAATTATAGGTATTCGTATTACGAAATGGAAGTAGGACTGGTATCTCCGAGACAGTTATCAAAGAAGCCTTTTAAGTCATTGGAGTAATTAGCTCCGAAACTGAAGCACCGATAAAACGCAATATTATGCTACCCAATAATTGAAATCCTATATCTGCTATCGATGATGCGCATTTGGTTCTGCAAAGCTGAGGCTTGGAATTCAGAGTCACACATGCAAAGTGACAGCATCCGCTCAGTCCTAGTTCTCAGTAATATTAGCTCCCTTTTCAGTTACCAAGTCCATCAGTAACTCCTAGTATACAAACGCCCATTTAAGCTCAATTACAAGACCGGCTAATATCTCAGCCACCCAAAAAATGTAAGAAATCTAAATTCTCAATGAAAAATACGTTTTTACGTTCGCTAGTTCTCCCTAAAAACACCCCCTACCCATTGACCTCGAATTTCTAATCACTCTTCAGACTCTATATTAAGACTTTTAAACCAAGAAAAGCGCCTTTGTTCCATTCGCGGCAGTGTAACCCACCTCGCAGCACTTTCCACTCCTAATACGAAAGGTCCTGCTGGCCTAGTAGACTCACCAGACCATCAGAGTAACCTTAATGGAAATTTAAGAAATCGAGTTTGGCGAACGTACACTTTCGATTATTCATCATCAGGCATTTAAACTAATATAAGGGAGGGTAGGGTAACAAACGTTTAAACATTTAATAAGCAGTTAGTATGGGGGAGAGGGTTGAGAGCGTTCAGATGTCAGGGGATACAGTCTACTCCTATAGGCGCGGGGGCTGGGGAGGAAGACGGAAGGTGCATGGCAATTATCAAGGTTACTGCTTCGCCACTGTGACGCAACGTGGCAAGAGGTGTGAACGCATAATTCCCCAAGGCTGTTTTGTTTACCAACGATCCACAAATGAGATTCAAATCCGGTTGATATTAGAGATGTGTTAATCGCCATATCACGCAATCATGAACTGGCCGGCAGAAAGTCTTAAGCAAATTCGACACCAAAAAGCACCACGTAGACTTTAAATAAATAAATTGTATATTTAAGGCCCAGAGGGCATCATAATTACAAACTTAGTATCGTGGTTTAATTAAATACAAAGTGGATAATTGCTGCACTATGTGAGCATCCATATGGACAGCAGAAATGAGTAGTATGGTAAAGATGTCCGATTAAGAACGATTTGACATTTTTAAAACAAAAGTCAACAATGTTTGGCATATACGGTGAAATGGAAAAGAAGCAGTAAAAAACTCCTAGGGTTAAATCAGACGTGGAGTTCGGCGAGCCGACAGTTTTAAAAAAAACTATAAGAAAAAAACTTCTTCACTAAAAAATTAATAGCTTAATGCAATGGCATAGTATTGTGATGTTGCTGACAACGTATGAGGGTTCGGAACGCTCCTTGTTGGGTGAAAGGATAATATAGCAGTCAGACCTACTGTTTATAAGCACCAGTGGAGGTAAGCGAGGAAGAGCTCATCGTGAACAACAGGGTTGGAAAAAAAGAGGGAACAGTAGAGGTCATGAGATCGTAATCGAGATGCGACCTTGCTGACTGCATAGTCCACCAACAAAGAGGCTAAACCACCAGAACCTGCCTCGATCATCAACAGAACCAGGAGACTCTCGTCAGGGTTGGAAAATCGGAGGAAAATATCAAGGTTTACAAGAGTTGGCGATGCTAGTTTAAAAGGAGGGGACGAAAAAGTGAATGCAAAGATTGACTCTGCAGATGATGATGGAAATATTTTGAGAGACCAATATAATATCAAGGGAGCTTCCTCCAATACCAGTAGAACCCTTTTCAAAATCCTAAAGTAACAAGTTTGAGAAGGAAACAGACAATAAGTACTTTTTATCTTCCGAAGTTAAATTTTTGCGTAATTTAGTTTTGAAAATAGCTAATTTAGACGACAACCTAATTTCCAGTGGAAGGTTTTTCCATATGAAAGCATATTTGGAGGCAACAAACTGAGAACGGTTAGTTGTGGCGCTAAGGAGTAGCTAAATGATCATGGAGGAATTACGAGTGGCCTAGGGGCGATTTACCGGAGTGTGAGCGTTCAATCGTGGGAGATTTGGGCTAGAGTTAACGCGAAACAGGAAGCAGAGACCGGCTTCGAGTCTTCGAACCCACAGAAATTTAATGTTTGTTAACTGGCATCTATCCGTATAAATAATACTGGATCCAGGAAGAGAAAATAGTCTTCGAGTCAAAACCCTCTGAGCTTCTTCAATCTTAATGTGGTCAGAGGCGTCCATCAGCCCAAAGAGGGGACAGCAGTATTCTAGGATAGGAAGAACAAACATGTGGAATAGGTTTAAATTTATTTCCGGAAGGAAGAAATTATGTGAAATAAAACCACATATCTGTACAGCCTTACCGCATTTCTGTACAGCCTAACCACAAATCTGTGGAGCCTAACCACTCATCTGTGCAGCCTATTGGTTACCATTGCTTTCATCGATTCTATAAGAAATCTCAATGGGAAAACGATTTGTCCTTAGATTTCCCATCTTTGTTCACTTATATTGCCTTTACGTAAACCATAAAATATTTGTGTAATGAGATTGTAAGACAGGATTTTCCGCTTTGCATGCCGGTCGGAGACCTCAAGAAATTGTTCATTTTCTGCACTTTAAATGTTCAATTCCTTTTTCGATGGCAAATTTTACCATCAGATCGATGGCAAAGCGATGGATTCACCCCTTGGACCTCTTTTAGCTGATGTTTTTATGGGGAACCTAGAGAACAACCAGCTCTCTCCTGTTATACAGTTCCTTTTTCGTACGCCCGAAATGTAGACGATAACTTTGCAAAAGCAGAGGAAACGCTTGAGTCGGACACTCTCCTTGATAAAGGGAATCAGGTTCACCGGGTGTTAAATTTAACTTTTGAAAAACAGAACGGAGAGTGCCTCCCATTTCTGGGCGTCCTACTTAATAGAACGTCTGATAAAACTCTTCATAGAAGTGTATTTCGTAAGAAGATATGAAAAGGGCACTACAAAAATATTCTATAGTTTTGTCCCGCTTAGCCAGAAATGAAGCTTTGTCCCCTGCCTCACTAACTGAGCTAGGAGAATATGTACTCCAGATAGGCTGGAAAAAAAACTCACCCTCCGAGAAAATGGCTTTCCCGAGAAGTTTCTCAGAAAGGATATGGTGAAACGTACCCCAAAATTTGGCGTGTCAACGGCTGAGAAGAAGGAATTATTTCTCACATTGCCTATTCGAGGGAGTCCGGCGAGCGAAATTATACATCGTCGCTTAAACACTGCTGTCGTGCACATGTACCTAGCCACCAAGGTAAGGCTAGTGTTCTTAAGCACTCCACTTCTTCGCCTTGAATGCAAGGATAGACTGTCGTTTCAGACCTTTTCAATTTGCATTCACTTGCTCGTGTGGATAAGAATACATTAGTCGAAAAACTAGGCAACAACCCAAGAGGATTTGATAGCACCATCCTGCCTGACCAAATCAAGGCTCAGGAAAGTCCATTGCAAGAGCAATTGTGGCTCATTTGGTTGACAGTCATTATTGGGTTGATGTCAACCAAGCATTCCGAGTAATCTATAAAGTGCCAACAAATGCCCCAAGTTCATGTTTCAGCGGATACTTGTAACTGCAGAGGCAGTGGCCATATGGTTAACCAACCAAAGATTGTGCTCGCAAAAAGCGTTTGTGTGGCTCTAAGGCTCCCTTGGCCAATAAAAAACTCAGCAACTGCATTCACACCTCCTGCAACATCACCTCACAGTGACTTAGCAGTAATATAGAAAATTGTCGTACACGTTCCCCTCCTTCCCCATCCCTCACCCATATATGACTAGACTATAACCCCTGAACTCTGAACGTCCCGAAGCTTTACCCCATACTTACTGCTTTTGTCACTCTACCCTCCCTTTATATTATTGTAAAGACCTGATGATGAATAATCAAAAGCGTACGTTCGCCAAGCTTGACTTCTTAAATGCTTATATGCTTATCATCGCTGAACTTAATGGGAATTCATTGCAGTATCCTGCGTATGGGTTTAGTTGACACGTTTCAATAGCTATCGTTGGTGCTTTGATCCCCTATCCGTCTCCTATTTACCCAAATCGGGAGTTTGCTATGCCAAAACCTTTTTACCATGACCGGGCTGGAGCACCCGCTCCCTATGTTTAGTGCTTCGTCAACAACTGGACGAATTATCTGCCCTCTCCCAAAACAACCAGCTTGCCCACTTAACCTGTTTGTTCTTAATGCCAGATCCGTCCTCAATTAAATGTCCCGTTTCAGACTCTGGTCAACGTCCACTGTCGGGATATTGTTATGGTAACTGAATCATGCACAAAACATTGCGTAGTCGAATTTAAACTCTCTGTTCTTTGGTTATAAGTATTCTTGAAATGATCGGCACGACAGCCGTGATGGAGAAAGATTTGTATATTTTAAGCAATAACTTTCATTTCCACTCTTAGACCATCATTAATTTACCGCGTTTGAAGAGAGCGGTTGGCTTCAAATTACCTTAAACAATAAATATTATTTACTCGTTGGTTGTGTGTACCACCCACCAATGCCAGTGCGAATTACGATCTTTGTATCTCACAGGCATTTCTTGCCACGGCTGACTTAAATTTTAAGTATTGCCTGATTGCATACGATTTCCATCTTCCTGAAGTTCAACGGTTTCCATTTTCCGCTTCTCTAAATTTCAAGGACTTACTAGAGGTCATATATGTCGCTATGTGGGAATCAGGTTGCCGATTTCCCTACCAAGAATCATGCATACTTGTTTTAATCCTCTGCTTTGGTCACCTGCCTTTGACGGTGCCAGCTCTAGGCCCATTTGGGAGTTAAGACCACGAAGGCCTCAGTTCTCTCTAAGGCTCTAAGGCTCCCTTGGCCAATAAAAAACTCAGCAACTGCATTTCACACCTCCTGCAACGTCGCCTCACAGTGACTAAGCAGTAATCTAGATAATTTTCGTACACGTTCCCCCTCCCTTGCCCATCCCTCACCCATATATGACTAGACTATAACCCCTGAACTCTGAACGTCCCGAAGCTTTACCCCATACTTACTGCTTTTGTCACTCTACCCTCCCTTTATATTATTGTAAAGACCTGATGATGAATAATCAAAAGCGTACGTTCGCCAAGCTTGACTTCTTAAATGCTTATATGCTTATCATCGCTGAACTTAATGGGAATTCATTGCAGTATCATGCGTATGGGTTTAGTTGACACGTTTCAATAGCTATCGTTGGTGCTTTGATCCCCTGTCCGTCTCCTATTTACCCAAATCGGGAGTTTGCTATGCCACAACCTTTTTACCATGACCGGGCTGGAGCACCCGCTCCCTATGTTTAGTGCTTCGTCAACAACTGGACGAATTATCTGCCCTCTCCCAAAACAACCAGTTTGCCCACTTAACCTGTTTGTTCTAAATGCCAGATCCGTCCTCAATTAAATGTCCCTGTTTCAGACTCTGGTCAACGTCCACTGTCTGGATATTGTTATGGTAACTGAATCATGCACAAAACATTGCGTAGTCGAATTTAAACTCTCTGTTCTTTTGTTATAAGTATTCTTGAAATGATCGGCACGACAGCCGTAATGGAGAAATATTTATATATTTTAAGCAATAACTTTCATTTCCACCCTTAGACCATCATTAATTTACCGCGTTTGAAGAGAGCGGTTGGCTTCAAATTACCTTAAACAATAAATATTATTTACTCGTTGGTTGTGTGTACCACCCACCAATGCCAGTGCGAATTACGACCTTTGTATCTCACAGGCATTTCATGCCACGGCTGACTTAAATTTTAAGTATTGCCTGATTGCATACGATTTCCATCTTCCTGAAGTTCAACGGTTTCCATTTTCCGCTTCTCTAAATTTCAAGGACTTACTAGAGGTCATATATGTCGCTATGTGGGAATCAGGTTGCCGATTTCCCTACCAAGAATCATGCATACTTGTTTTAATCCTCTGCTTTGGTCACCTGCCTTTGACGGTGCCAGCTCTAGGCCCATTTGGGAGTTAAGACCACGAAGGCCTCAGTTCTCTCTAGCTTCATTTATTCAGTCTTCACTCATGAAACAATCATACTTCAGCTCTCCGTCTCAGGGCATTTACAAAATTCCGAAAAATTTGCAATAGAAAATAAACATTTTTCTCGTCCACATTGGTAAGACAGAATAACTCCGCCTGAAGCCTGTCAAGTTACCGGGTCCAGATAGTATTCATCCACATACCCTTCAAGAATTGGCTGATGCACTGTGTGGGCTGGTGTCGATGATATTTCAAAAGTCCATTGAAGATGGCGAACTACCGCAGGAATGGAAAAGTACTCTTTTCATTCGGGTTCACAAAGAAGAGTCAAGCCTGGGGTTGAAAAATTACCGTCCCATTAGTTTAACTTGCATTTAGTGCAAGGTCATTGAAAATAATATAAAGGGACAGTTAATGAAGTATCTGGAGCAAAAGAACATATTATGTGCTACCCAGCATGGCTTCCGCCCTGATCACCCATGTCCTACGAATGCTTTTTACTCGCAGGAAAATTGGAGAAAAGGCACAGCCCAAAGCCATCTAGGTTTTGTCATTGTCTTTGAATTCAAGAAGACGTTTGATAGCGTATGTCATTGACGACTGTTATATAATATTTGAAAGTGTGGTATCCAGGATAACATTTTTAAGTGGATCAAACGATTCCTGTCTTGCAGACTACAAATCTACTTGTTGGCAGCACAGAATCCAAGTAGGTTCCAGTAGAAAGTGGTTTTACGCAGGGCTCAGTCTTAGTTTCTTTACTGTACTTCATTTATATAAACGGCTGCAATGATAATCTTGACTGCGATGCCATCATATTTGCAGATGACATCAAAATCTGGAAAACGATCAACTCTAGTGATGACGCGCAGAAAGTACAAGATAAATTTGAGAAATTTGCTGTCTGGTCCAAAAAATGGCTTCTTTCGTTTAATATACCCAAATGTTTAGTCTTAAAAAAGAATCTGGGAGCAGAAGTTTCCCCAAACACCACTGATGCCTGATGGGAAATCCATTAGAAGAATTTGATACCTAAACGAGGATCCAGCATTTTTGATCCTATCTTCTGCAGAGGTTGCCTGCCTTTGAAGGTGTCATCATTAGGCCCACTTGGGAGCTCAGACCATGATATCGTTGTTTCTACACTTCAATTTGAAACCGATGAGACATTTTCCAAAATTATAGCTTTTGCTTTTATTTTCGATAAGTGCTTTCAACAGAATTATTGATACATCTTAACTCCCACGAATGGTCTTATTTCTTTATATGTCAGGATGTGAACACCTGAACCGGTATGTTTTAAGAAGTTTTGAATGCACCTTTTTTCTCGTTTTTTTCCCCGTAAGAAATTAATAAATGTCACGGATGAGGTTTATCTCCCTTTATGTTTTCACCGTAGGTTGCGTTAACTCTCTCGTCGATTCCAGTTGCAAAACGAAATTTCCATTCTGCCCTTGATTCGACGTATTTTTGAGCCGGTTGAGGATCTCCGAAGAAAAACGGCAAGCCGATGAGGTAAAATATGTCAAAAACCGTTCGTTAAATGTCACGAAACGTTTTACATGCGCAATAAGAACCTATAGTAAAACATGGCATCCCGTCCTACTGGACTCCGTCACCAATCCTGTATTCGATTAAAAATTTATAATTTATAATTTGTATTTGGTTAGCACCGGCAAGGCACTGTCTAAGCAAACATTAGTAACGAAATAAAGTTATGATAATGTGTGCAGATAAAATTTAAAAATACTTAATAATGTAGGCATAACTTATCCTGCTATGTCAACAGTTAGCGATGTTTTGAAATTAATGGTGAACTAGAAAAAAATAGGCAGTGAAAAAAAACTCCTACCTTAAAAATGGAGGCGGAGTTCAATAGGCCTTCATTTTTGAATAGAAGGTAGGAGAAAAAAATGCTTATGAAAAATGGTTCAGGTGGTAGAATAGGGTAAAACTGCAGTAACATTTGAGAATGAGATAATGAAACGTCGAGATGATTCGTTCTTAATCACTTAGGCATATGAAGCAATATCTAATGAAAATGCGTCAATGAACTTAACTCCTCAGCATCTTAGAATCCAGAATTGAATTCGAATGATGGTTTGTATCCAAAGAAACGGCAGCATTTTAGACTGTGGACCACCGAATGTGTACGTCCGAATAACGTCCTCGTTTGGATGACTGGTGATATAAGAAGACAGCATAGTTCATGGGCGACTCGAGGTAGCGAAAATATAGTTTCATGAGGTTCACTTAAATTCTCGATTGTCCTTTCTCCGAGTCATGGGGAAAGCTACTGGGAAAAGATAAGGAAAATAAAAGTTTAATAGAATCAGGGTTAAGATAAATGTGCAGTCTTCGCTTGAATGCAGATAGACTAGTTAACGACCTTATTTCAATTGGCAAAATGTTTCAAAGAAAACTTCACCTAGAAGCAACGAAGAGAGAGCGTTTACACGTGGAGGATACAAAAGGAGGTAATATTAGTGATAATTGACGGCTGTTAGTTTTAACGTTTTCTTGTACAGAGCATTTATTGAAAATTTGGCCACTCCCCCTCCGACCATCCAGGTTTGGACCTGCTTAACCATAACATTTACCCTTTGGGACGTAACTGTAGCCATTCGAAGTTTTCTTTAATCTTATTATTCTGGAGAAGATGACGTACCGATCAGTATTATAAAGGCAGATGCTTATTATATTTTCCCGTCACTTCTACGTAAGATATTTAATCTAGCTCTGGAAAGTGAAATTTTTCCAATTTGGGGAAGGAATCGCACATTCTACCTCTCCCAAAACGCGGTCAATCTACGTCCATTGACGATTTTTGGCCAATCAACATACTCTCCGCAGCTTCGAAAATCCCGGAGACCTTAACAGAGAATAACCTATTGAGTGCAGCCCAGCATGGGTTCCTCAAAACAAGGTCTTGTGATACCTGTCAGCTCTATTTCTTTGATCACGTTCTACAAACTAGAGATAATGGCTTTGCACTTTACATAGCCTATTTCGATTTCACCAAGGCCTTCGATCGTGTTGACAAGCCCTTCTCCTGAAACTCTCCTCTTTCGGTATATGTGGTTAACTTCTGAGCTTTATATCTTCTTACCTGAGCTCTCGCACACAATATATTTAGATCTGCAATGTTATCTCAAACTCGGCATGTTTGACGAGTGGAGTTATTCAGGGTAGCTTCCTAGGCCCACATTTAATTTGTCTTTTTGTCAATGATGTACCAGGTTCATTTTCGGAATGGTAGGCCCTTTACGTATGCCGACGATTTTAAAGTTGCATATCGATACAAGCCAGCAGATTGCGACACCGTGCTTGATCTATTAAAAAATGATATTGAGGCCTTTACCCAGTGGTGCTGCACATGGCGCTTTTCCCTCTCTTGGCCCAAATGTTCCGTTATGGTTGTTGGCGACGACCATCAGCCTCAACTATGCATAGATGGCCACGATCTAAACGTGTCTGGCGTTGTTAAGGATCTGGGCATATAATATTCCAACGGTCTCAATCTTTCAGAGCATTGCACCCTGATTCTCTCCAAAGCACGCAGAACTGCCAGGTTTATCCTCCGAAATTTTAAAACTTTCGATATTAGACTCCGCCTTTATAAAATGTACGTAAAGCTTGGCCTAGATTACTGCTCGTTTCTATTTAGCCTTCTGCGGGCTAGTGAACGGAAGAAAATGGAATCGGCCCGAGCACTTCTTTACGAAAAGGATTTTATCGTTGGAGCACCGTAATCTGTCGTATCAAGGACGCTGTGGGCTTGTAAACATTGATCCCTTATGGTTTAGCCGAGTACAGAAGTGACTCTGTTTATCGTTTTAGCTTTTGTATAGTCGTACATTTAATCCCCTTACCCCTGTGAGGCAGCTTGACCACCCTTGGCGCATTAGTCATCGCAATGAAGTGTGGCGTCTGAACCCGATCCCCGGTGTTACCTTGAGGGATAAGGCACCGTCTGCGCAGCCTGCACCCGTTGACTTCTTCGGCAGACAGTGAGCAATCCTCTACGGATTCACTCTTGCCTGGGCTGAATCCCGGTTCCTAACAAATGAAGAGAGACTGAAAACAGACTGCATGTGTGTCAGCCCTTCCCTGATCTGAACTGACATTATCCTTACAGGCGGCAATTTTTTCTTTGGAATAACATTAAGATAGGAAAAACACTTATAATGATATATATGCAGGAGTTTTTTCACTGCCAGCCTGATCCCCACTGAATATTTCATCTGACAATGTCTGTAAACCGGCATTAAATACATTTATTATTATTATTAATATTATTATTCGTAAAGAGATCTAGGTATCTGGACAGCTTCAAAACTAATGCCCTTTGAACACTTTAAAAGAGCCGTCCAAAAGACGACGAGCATCAGGCACTGGATCAGGCGTACTTTCATAATCTTTCCTTCTGAACTGTTTCCAAGGATCTTCAGTACTTTAGTTAGACCGCATTTGAAATACGGAATGTCAGCATGGATGTCCTGAATGCAGAAAGATAGTGTTCCCATCGGCAGGTGCAAACAAGGGTGACAAAATTTGTCAACAGTCTGAGGACCCTGTCATATCCAGAAAGACTTATCAAGCTTACATGTTTCCTGTATCCTATAGACAAATGAGATGTGACCTACTATGAACATTCCAAACTATCCGTGGACATGCCTGTTTGCTGAAATCCGAAGATTGCGTTGAGTGTAAAAACGTAACTCACCTGCGCAGTCATCCATATCAGGCCAAATGCGAATGTTTGTCGCTAGATCAACGAAATTTATCTTGCAGTCAGCGAGTGCTTCAACCATGGAACTCACTTACACTCAAAATAATGACGACGGATACCTTGGATATGTTCAAACGGCAGTAGGACTGCTTAATGTTTGAAAACGGACAAATCTCACTGCAAGACTATCTTAAGCCCACCATTAGCTTTGATAAATGATTTTAATTTATGTGTGTCATGCCACTAAAATATTTCCGTAAACCCTATTGATGATTGTATTTTATTTTTTCCTTATATACTTGCATTTATAATTTTGACTGTGTTTAAATAAGGTCATTTAGTGGCTACGCAAATTACCCTCAAAAATATGATACATGCAATTTCTTCACCAGGATTCGAGGCTGAGGGAACGTCTTCAGAAAAATATAGCTTTTTTCTTTTATTTCCGCTCAGCCCTTTCGACAGGATTATTGATACATCTTAATTCCCACGACTGGTCTGATTGCTTTCTGTCAGGATGTGAAAATCTGTACTAATATGCTGTACGACGTTTGAAAATCCCTTTATTTCTTGATTTGATTTCCAATATAAAAAGTAATATCACCGAAGATTTTAACTCTTTTGAAGTTTTCGACGAAGATTGCGTAGACCCTCCCGGTCAGTATTATAAAGGTGGATGCTAACGATAAATTTCCATCCATTCTGTGTTAAATATTTAACCTATCTCTGGAAAGTTAAACCTTTCCCAGTTTGTGGAAGGAATCGCATATTCTGCGTATCCCCAAATGTGACCAATCTATGTCATTTGACGACTTTTGGTCAAAAAGCACAGTTCCTGCAGCTTCGAAACTCTTGAAGAGCTTGATCAACCATAATATGATCTCTCACTTTACGAGAATAACCTATTGAGGGCTACTAAACATGGGTTACTCAAAAAAGGTCTTGAGACACCTATAAGCTCCCTTTCTTCGATCATGTTCTACAGTCTAGTGAAAATTGTTCTGCTTTTTAAAAAGTCAATTTTGATTTCACTAAGGTTTTTAGCTGTGTAGGCAATACTCTCATTCTCTTGAACATTTATTCATTTGATAATTGTGGTTAACCTCTGAACTTAGTATCTTCTTACCTGGGCTATTGTAACTATCATTTAAAGATCTTCAATGTTATCTTCAACCCTGAACGTGTGGAGAGTGCTTATTTAGGGTCTTATGTTCGGTCTGCTCTTATTTTGTCTTTTTGTCAATGGTTTACTAGGTTTTTTTCCGAATTTTAGGCTGATGATTTAAAAATTACCTATCAATACAAGTCGGCAGATCACAACACGTTCATAAATAAATAAATAAATTGTATATTTAAGGCCCAGAGGGCCCCATCATTACAAACTTAGTACCATGGTTTAATAAATACAAAGTGGATAATTGCTGCACAATGTGAGCATCCATATGAACAGCAGAAATGAGTAGTATGGTAAACATATCCGATTCAAAAAGATTTGCCATTTTTAATACAAAAGTCAACAATCTTTGGCATATACGGTGAACTGGAAAAGAAGCAGTAAAAAGAACTGCTAGAGTTAAATCGGAGGCGGAGTTCGGCGAGCCAACAATTTTTTAAAAAAAATAGGAGAAAAAAACTGCTGCATTAAAAAATTAATAGCTAAATGCAATGGGATAGTATTATGATGTTGCTGACTACGGGGGTTCGGGACTTTGTCGGGTTATGCACACGACTGAGTTCACCGTCGAGGTATAACGAACCCATCCGCCACGTTCC
>WEDG01005742.1:0-33600 GCA_017591395.1 Schistocephalus solidus | reverse complement strand
CCGAGCTGCGCGCGTTGACCTTGACCTTGGCAACATGACAAGTCTCCGAGGTCACCAATAAAAACTGAAAAGGAAACACGCCAAACTTGAAGTGTGGGCCAACTTCTTTTCCCAACGGTTGATTGAAGAATGGAACAAACTGCCAGCTTTCATTGTTCAGGCTGAAAGCGTTGAAATGTTTAAAAGAAGACTTGATGCATTTTTACTTGATGGATATATATAAAGTAGACAGCAATGATCGATATACTAAAACGACTATCGCCATGTAACATTTGCTTATTTTGCTAGCGCCTCTCTGTCAATAGAATTTTCAAAGGCTCTTCCTATCTTTCTTATATATAAAGAATTATATAACAATAAAAAGGAAGTGGTTATGGTTTTAACAACGAAAGGACGATAGATAAAAATGACTTAGCGAGCGGCGGTGGCGTGTCCGGTTGTTTGGCGCGTGCGGATTTACCGCCCATCTACAAATAACGGAAGACGGTCTGGTTAAAAAATAACAATGGTAGTTCGGGTCCGTTACAACGCCAAACCAGAATCGCCTGCGCTCGCATCTGATTGGAAGTATTTATACCTTCCAATCGACCGCAGACGTTTCTACCTCTGTCGAATGAATACTCTCGAACGTCAATAACAGACTAGTCTTTTCTCTAACCATTCTTACCCTGATAAATTCATCTCCGTTCTGTAAAGCTGTTTTAACTTCAAATTTTGCTATTTCTAAACCTTGGAAAACAGGTTTTTTTACTTAAAACAAACTCTTCATTTCGAACACTGCTATTTAAGCAAACAAACAAACCAAAGCTAAAGTGATTAAAGAAAAGAGGAGTTTTTTTAGGTTTTTTTCTGTGTTCTAAGGATTTGACGGCGCCCAAGCAGTGCCAAATCAATAAACCTATTTATGACTTCTAGCTAAACTAGTGGCTTTAGGATTTCGTAATTCCCTGACTGACTTTATTACATCATACCTATCTGTTCGAAAACAGAACGTTTTAGTGGGGTCATCAAACTGAAGTGCTATCCCAATTGTGAGTGGTGTCCTTCAAGGAACTGGATTAGGTTCTTTGTTATTCTTTCTTTTCAAAAGGACATTTCATCGAAAATTAAGCATTCTCAATCTTATATTGATGCTGACGACCTCAAATGCGTGTATTCCTTCTCTAAATCTTCGGCCGAACGATGCCTAAAACAAATTCATTCAGACTTAGATGCTCTTTCGGCGTGGAGCTCCACATGGCTTATGGAGTTCTCACCTTCTAAATGTCGCTACATGAGTTTTGGGCTTGTAAGGCTTCCAATACCTGAGGAGAAGAGGCATTTGGCATCCGCTATTTGCAGTTGACGCCACACGATGAAAGGAAGTCTACGGCAACGTCAATAAGTCGCCTATCTCGGGAATCATTTTTTAAAATTCACTTTAAGTCACTTTATTTTAGGAAGAAGGTTTTCGCCCTTGAGTTCCTTATTCACATCCAAAAATGTCAATAGAATAAACATTTAAATTAATTAATCTGAAAAATGAAAATGTAGGATCATCGATATGTGTAGGCCAGATACAAGCTGCCGCTGCTGACAAAATCTTCGTTATATGTTCAATACTTTCTGAGCAAATGAGTATCTAGTTTTCATTTAAATGTGTCAGTTCAGGGAGTCCGTTACATGCTCCAACGACCCTCTGCGAAAAGGCGTTCTGACGGACGTCAGTGTGGACTTTCTTCCTCTGCAGTTTAAAGGGATGACCCCGCAGATGTTCCCTTCCAGCCGATTGGAAGAAGTCAGCAAATTCTAGGGCACACTCGCAGCCTCTGACAATCTCGGAAGGTTTGGATGAGGTCACCGCGTAGTTGCCTGTATTTTGAGAGGAAACAAATGAAGTTCAGCTAGTCTGGCTTCGTAGGGCAGATGAAAAAGATTCTTGACCATCTTCATAGCCCTCGCCTGCACTCGTTCCAGCTGTAGATAATCCTTCTTAAATCATAGACGCCAGACCTGGACGGCATATTACAAGTTAGATCCAACAAATTTCCCGATGGTTTTTCGAAAGAGTTCCTTATCAATCTGCACAAATCTACGTCTGAGCGCAAATTAGACTTGTATCACGCGTTAAACTGCCTATTAAAATTGTGCAGATGGTTTGAGTGAGGAGTTTATTAGAACACTGAGGTCCTTCTGTTCCTCAACAATTGAAAGGGGCTGCCCATTGAGAATGTATTGGTTGGAACCATCCTCCTCACTGGTCCTGCTGGTACGCATTCATAGGACCACACACTTCCCAACGTTAAAATTTAAGAGCCAATGAGCAGACCAGTCGCTAAGACAGTTGTGATCCTCTTGAAGTTCTTGCTTAGACAGTACCTTCCCAGGGCTTACCAAATATAAATTCTAAATTCTAAATTCTAAATCAGATCTGATAACCCTCGGCAATTTAACATCATCTGCAAACATGATGGCGCTGCAACCCAGGTCATTGCGACAGTCATTGATGTACACTAAGAAGAGGAACGGCCCTAAGACGGAGCCTTTAGAGAAAACACCTAGAACCGGAGTAGGTGTTGACTTCGAGGTATCGACGCAAACAGTTTGCAATCTTCCTGTAAGAAAATCATCGATTTATGTCAGCCACATTCCTCTGCTGCCAATTATAGATAATTTAAAGATGATAAGTTTGTGTGGGACACTGTCAAACGCCTTCTTGAAATCAGTATAGATGACGTCAACCTACCATCTTCGTCCAATGCGCGAGTCCACTTCTCTGTGGAGAGCAATTAACTGGAAAGGAAGGAGCGATTCTCTTTGAAGCCATGCTGGAGCTCTGAGAGTAATCGGTTTTCCTCAAGGAACTTCATGGTTGCCTTCTTAATTATTGATTCCATAATTTTACAGCAAATGGAGGTTAGACTGACAGGCTGATAATTTTTGACATAAGATCGAGCCCACTCTTGTATATGGGGCATATATTTGCTGCCTTCCAGTTGGATGGCAGATTTCCTGATTCAAATGACGAGTGGTTTGGAGAGTTCGCCGGCCAGGTCTTTCAAGAACTTTGCCGGTAAATCGTCTGGACCAGATGACTTCGCTTATTTGAGATTTCGCAGTTCTCGTTCCACGGAAGGTTCCACGAAGGGTATATATTTTAGGATTGGACCGCCTTCTATAACACCACAGTTGACGTGGTCAAGCTGAAGTTCGGTTTCTCTAGTGAATACCGAGGAAAAGAACTGACCAAAGTTCTAGGCTTTCTCGCAATTTTCCACGAATTTAACACCATTCCCATCCATAAGTACTGCGACTGGGTCCTTATTATTTAATCGACTATTAATAAAATGGAATAAAATTTAAGGCTTATTTTCCGCAAGTTGGATAACTCTTGATGCATAGTTCTTCCTTGCCTGACGGATCATTTTTTGACAGATTTTCGTTGTTGACGAAAGTCCTCAAAATGTTATGCTGACCCTGTTTCCCTGAATACCTTCCACTTTTTATTTTTCGATTTTAACTGTTTGTTCAGTTCTCTTGTTGACCAAGCAGGGCGACTGGTCTTCTTTTGCACCTACATTGGGCAAAAGCGTTCAATCATATCGAGTGAAATCGCCTTAAACGGTCGCCAGTCATCCTTTGGATTCCCTTTAAGTAAACCAACCCCATTTCACGGACATCAGTTCTTTTTTCATCGCGTTAAACTCAGCCTTCCATATATTTCCCTTGCCTTCCGTTCTCTTCTGGCACTGAGAATAAAGGGAGTTATCCCACAGCAGCGTACTATGGTCACTCTTACCGGGGGGGGCATGGAATACACTTTATAAATGGTAGAGAAGTCCTTTGTCAATATTTGGTCCAGGCAATTGGCTCTCTGGTTCTCTCTGAATCTCGTTAGTATGTTAACCTTCTGTACCAGAAGTTGGTCGAGAGTGAGATCCACTAGCTTGCTTCCGAAGGAAGTTGGCGCACCTTCAACTTTCAGATTTACCCAGTCTGTTGTAGATGCATTGAAAGCTCCAGTAATAAGAACCTCCTGGTGACTTGCTTCTTCCTGAACCGAATGAAGGCGTGACTCATCAGCTGCACTTGAAATGTTTGGTGGTCTGTAGCTCGTCAAGAATTGTAGGTTTTGTGAACAATCCTTTTTAATCTTTATCCAGAGAAATTCATATTCAAGGAAGATGGCTTGCGCTCGTTTGACTGCCGAGATACCTGAACTATCGTATACGCCCACTCCACCTCCCTGTTTTTTTTTTTCTCGGTCTCTTCGAAAGAGCTGGTATCCATTTATGGAAACCTCGCTATCTAGGATTTTGGCTTTGAGCCACGTTTCCGTAATGGCAATGATATCAGGGGTTTGGTTTGAGACTATTGCCTTGATTTCATTTATTTTCGAAAGGAGACTCTAAGCATTGGTATAAAAACATCTCAATTTAGACTGGGTAACTCCTCCATACAGACTTCTGCTCATTTCCTGCGATTGAATGCTTGAGTCTGTCAGTGCTTTTTAATAAAAACTGATGTCCATCCTGCCCACGCTGAGTGCTGATGAGTGGTCATCCACCGAGTTCTGGAGCGCCTTCCTGTTGTATTACGAGCTCTGTACAGTTGGGTACTTCGTATGTAGTGTCCTCCGTCTCGGCGTGGCCCGCCTTGATGATGAATGGGGTCTGCCACAAGAAAGACCTATTCATCACTTTTATTTTCCCATCCTTTATTTGGTTTCGAATTGTAGTGTAGAAAAACAATGCCATGGTCTGTGCTCCCAAGTGGCAGGCAACTTCTGCAGAAGACTATACCAAGTATGCTTGATCCTCAGGTAGGGAAGTCAGGAACCAGAGTCCACATGCTGATATCTATGGCCTTGAGTAAGTCCTTGAACTTTATGAGACCGGAAGGGACCGGAAACCATCGAAATTTAGGAAGGTTTAAATCACCTGCAATTAAGCAATACTTCAAATTTAAGTCATCTGCGGCGTGAAATGCCTGTGAGAGACAACGATGGAAATCCTTACTGGTATTGGGAGGGTAATTGACACAACGAGTTAGTAAAAATGTTTCTATTTTTAAGGTAATTTGAAGCCAACAGCTCTCTTCAACCGCGGTAAATTGCAAATGATATAAGAGCCGAAATGCCAGCGCTTGCTTAACAAAGATAGAGCTTCCTCCACCATGGCTGTCGTGGCGATCATTTCGAGTACAAGTATAACCTATAAGAGAGAATTAAGAGTCGGCTATGGAAGGTGTTGCCCATGTTCCAGCTACTTTAACAATATCTGGACAGTGGACGAAGCCTAGAGTCTGAAGCAGGAGCATTTTATTGAGATAGTATTTGGCATTTAGAACGAATAGTTTAAGTGGGCAATCTGGTTGTTTTTGAGGGAGGGCGGCTAAGTCATCCAGTGGTTGACGGGCCTCTGAACATAGGGGGTCGGCGTACCCACCCTGTTCTGGAAAAAAGGTTGTGTGATATGACGCGCATGATGTGAGTAAAGGGGAGTAAAATATGGAGGTGGAAATGACATACAGGGGAACTGAGCACTACCGCTAGCTATTGGGGCTTGTTCGGGAAATCCCTGGACAGGATACTGCAAATTATTCATAGTTAAGTGACACAGAAGGTCAGGTGAGTCTAGTAGTCCAGCAGGACCCTTCGTATTAAGTGAAAACTGGGGAAACGATCGTGGAGATAATTGGCTGCGGGGTGGGGGATGCAATGCTGCGAGTGGCACAGAAGCACCATTTTCGAACGAGGATGCTTGCATGTTTCGTTTATCAGCCTCAGTATGAGATCTGGGTGGAAGCTTTAAATTCGAAGTAGATGGGATGTGAATGTTTTTGGGATAAGTACGCGATCGTAAAGGAGCAGTTTTCGTGGATAGGCTGAATGTTTGCGGTTTTCGAGTGATCTTAACGTAAGTTAGACTTGTCTATGAGCTAAAAATCCGCTTTGGTTTACCAGAAGTAATTGATAAACTTGGTATGGGTGTGGGAATAGGGGGATTTCTGCTTTCTTGAGAACGAATAAGAGAAATACTGTTGTCTTGGGATCCCAAAAAGATCAATCAAGGTCAGTTTCCGTGCAAAGTTAGCTCGGGATTCTGACGGCGGGGCCGTAGATGACATTGGAAGTGGTTTGTTCAAAATGGCAACAGAGGTAGTTATTTCTCTCTTGCTTGTCGGCAATTTAAAAATTTTCAGTTTTCTCTGCATTGGGGTGACGTTGGAGGAAACTAAGAAAGGCCATTTTCAAACAAACTCTCTACTAATCTCCTTCCTAGACAGCATGAAGTCAACTTCTATCAGGGAAAAAATAGTGACTAATATGGGGTATTAAGACTGAGCAAGCGCAGTCACTTAGCGTGCGCGACTTTGAATCCCAAGCCACAGCTTTGCGGGAACAAACGCACCCCATCGAAAACAGATATGTATTTTGGAATATTATGCAGCATAAAATAATGCTCGAGTTTTATCCGTTCTTCGGTTTCAGAACTGATTATCCAAACGACTTGAAAAGTCTGCTGGATAACTTTGGCGGTGATATTCGTCAGGGTTTCTTTAAGCAAAAAAATCTACTATTTCATCAGGCAACGACCGATTATTGCAGGATGAGGTGAAGCTTGAGCAATCAGAGGATCAAGAGGTTCAAGATTTATCAAACGGGATTTAAGGGTTAAAAATATCTACAGAAGGCTGCAAAGTCTCGCATACGCTAGATATGTCTCCTTTCATTATTCTGTTACTCAAGGATTGAGGGGAAGCTGCAAATTTGCGTCTTTTTGCGAGTCGTTTGTGGGACGTCGTACCCTACTAGACAGAATTTTGGTTTACTTAATAGAAAAAAGTGGGTTAATTTTTAACAATAGCATACTTAAAAAGGCTAAAATCACAGCTTATTTCAAACAGTTAATAGCAAACGACCAGCTGGTAACAATTTTAAACCACACCTATGCAAAGTGCAAGCAATTTATCCTATTGATTAGTTGGGGCAGCACAACTTATATGAGGCAGTAAAAAAGAAATATTTTAAAGTAACAATAAATAAAAATTTCACTGCTAAGGGCAAGAAATATGGTAAAAATAAACCTGTCCCTTATCTTTAAAAGTCGCTCCATGAGCCCTTGAACTTGACCTTACCGTCGAGTAAGTTCCCCAGTATAGAGAGAACTGATCCAAACGTTAACATAAACTCATAACAATTTTGTAAAGCAGACAGATCAAGCTGCTTAGTTTTAACACCTGGTTGCATATGCATAGCACTGTGGTGACTACTAGATACAACCAAGCAACGCTTCATTTGAACGGCTGACAGCTTTCGACGAGCTGAGCTTTTTGTTCTCATTTTGCTTGTAGAAGGCTTTAATTTGTTTAAACTTTGAAAAAATCAAGCAAATGATTTTCTGTTAAAATCTAGCAGATCTTGCTATAAAATTTTAGCGATAATTTAAGGGTTGTTAAAAAAACACTGTTTAAGGACGTAAGGATGCACAAAATATGAATTGCAGAATTCATTTGAGCAATCAGCAGGCAAAAAATAGCAAAACTACAAAAAAGAATGACAAATGATATTCCGAACAGACTAGGTCGGTGCTCTCGAAAAATTTTTTCAAAAATCACATGCAGGAGGAATTGTTTTCCTAAACAATTCCTTTTGTGTTATTTATTGTACTTTTTTTTGAATAAGAGGATATTTCTTAAACAAAACAAGAAATTGGTAATTGGTTTAGGTAAATTCACACTGGAAAAAAGAAACGAACAATGAGGCTACGCAGGGTGGGCTCTGCAATAAAGATTTCCTGCCAGTTGGTAAGTCGACAAGAACAGTGGTTACTGCAGACAATTTAATGTTGAAAATCAAATGTTTTTCTACAATTTTCACTAAGGACCTTTATGTAGTGTAGACAAGGGTCAAAAATGCTATGAACTTAGGTATACAAAAATTAACGCTTAGCGTGGAATAGTGTGTCTAAACTACAAACAACAAAAGGACTGTAAAAAAACAGACGATTGTAAGAATGCAGACTCACGAAAGCGTATCCTTCTAAGATTTATTTATTAAGAATTTATATTTGGTTAGCACCGGCAAGGCGCTATCTAAGCAAGCATTAGTAACGAAATAAAGGTTTATGACAATGTGTGCGGATAAAATGTACAAATACATAACTTGTCCTGCTATGCCAACAGTTAGCGATGTTTTAAAATTAATGGTGAACTGGAAAAAATAGGCAGTGAAAAAAAATCTCCTACCATAAAAATGGAGGCAGGGTTCAATAGGCCTTCATTTTTGAATAAATTGTAGGAGAAAAAAACTGCTTAGGAAAAAATTGGTCAGGTGGTAGAGTAGGTTAATACTGCAGAAGCATTTCAGAATGAGATAATAAAACGTCGAGGTGATTTTTTCCTGATCACTTAGGCGTATGAAACAAAATCTCACGAAAATGCGTCAATGAACTTAAGTCCTCTGCATCTTAGGATCCAAAATTGAATTCTGACGATGGTAAGTATCCAAAGAAACGGCAGCATTTTAGACTGTGGACCACCGAATGTGTACGTCTGAATGACGTTATCGTTTGGAGAACTGGTGATATAAGGAGACATCATAGTTCATGGGCAGCTCGAGGTAGCGAAAATATAGTTTCAAGAGGGTCACCTAAATTCCCGATGGTCCTTTCTCCGAGTCATGGGAAAAGCTACTGGGAAATAATGAGGAAAATAAAAGGTTAATAGAATCAGTGTTGAGATAAATGTGAAGTCTTCGCTTGAATGCAGATAGACATGTAAACGACCTTATTTCAATTGGCAAGATATTTCAAAGATATCTATACATAGAAGCAAAGAAGAGAAAGCGTTTACACTTGGAGGATTCAGGGGGAGGTATAATTAGTGCTGAATTTCTTAGGTTATAAGGAAGATTAACAGGGGTAATGACAGAAAGCTTGGGGAGATTTTAACTATTATTTAGTCGGAAAAGGAGACAAAAGCCTGCTTCAGGTCTATTGACATAAAGAAATTTTAGCTTCATTAGCTGGCATCTTGTTGAGTAGGAAGTTGTTGCAAAAGTTGGAAATATGAGTTTTTTTGTGAAATGTCTTTGGACACTTTCAATTTCCTAACGGCTAGATTCGTTCATTAAACCGAAAAAAGGACAGCAAAATTCAAGAATGAGAAGTACAAACATACGATAACAGTCCCAAAACTCATGTAGCGACACTAAGTAGGTGAGAACTCCATTAGTCATGTGGAGCTCCAGGCCAAAAGAGCGTCTAAGTCTGAATGAATTTGTTCTAGGCACCATTTGGTCGTAGAGTTAGAGAAGGAATACACGCATTTGAGGTCATAAGCATAAATAAAATATTGAGAATGTTTAACTATCGATTAAATATTATTTATATACAGTAAGAACAACAGAGGACCTAAAACGGTACCTTGAAGCACACCACTAACAATCGGGATAGCACTTGAGTATACGGACCCTACTAAAACTTTTTTTTCGATCATTTAGGTATGATCTTATAAAGTCAGTAAGGGGACTTAGAAATCCTATAGCTTCTAGTTTAGATAGAAGTCGTTTATGAGGCACTTTATCGAGAGCCTTACTAAGATCAAAATAGATAACTACTACAGATGGATGATCATTACGAAGAGAGGGTAGTAGATTTAGAAAAGACATGTTGCAGGTTTCACAAGAGCGGTTCGGTAAGAAGCCGTGTCGGGAAAAGTTGCTAATTTGATTGCTTATGCAAAAATCCGTGATTTGTTTTGCAATTAGTTTTTCGAAGAGTTTAGCAAGAGAGGGCGCTTTATGAACACCATGATAGTTATGAATGTCCGAGCGGGAAATAGATTTAAAAACTGGTATTATAATAGAAGTTTTCCAAATAATCGGGTAAGAAACCATTTACGAGAAATACTGAGAATTACCTGCTTAGTAAAGGTGGAAAATCCCTTAACTGTTTAATAATTGAGTTTGAAATGTTATCAGTTCCAACTGAATGTGAATTTTTTAGGTAAGCTATTTCCTTTTGAATACATGAAGGCGAGAAATTAATGGTTGTTAGAAGCGAATTTAAAGCAGAGGAGTTGTGGGAGTGGGGCTAGTTTTAGTGGTAAAGTGGTTTGCAAAAAACGAATTTAACAACTCTGCTTTGCCCAAATCGTCTGTAACAAATTTTTTGTTGCAATCGAGTAAGTGCGGAGTTAAATTCAGACGCTTAGCCGATGACCGAACAAGAAGATTTGAGCAACAGATTTGGATGAATTGGCATCACTTAGTGCCCGAGACTCCCTACGCTTATCTCTCGCGAGCCTTATTTTCGACGCTTATTCAAATATTTGTGCAATCCTTAAATGAACTGACAAAAAGATTTAAAATGAAATTTTAAGTTGTTTTCGTAATTTCTTAAGTCTGTTCTGGAGAAAATGCGGAGCAGTAGAAGAAGCTCTGTTTGAATTAAAATTCTTAAACGGGATAAATGCCTGGATTTTTTTTCTGTGAGACTCAGCAATAGCTCACGTGTTGTTGAGGATTGTAATGAGCTCTGAACAAGACCCAAAAATCTATGCACCAAGGACGATGAGCAGAGTTCGGAGTTCAATCAAGATGACGTATGGTGGAATGCAATTGAGGAATGAAGACCGATCGTTACAATTGACTGCAAATAATCAAGACAGATCAGTTCCATTAAGAGAGTGCCGGTGACATGCCGCAGCGAAAACAGGAGACGTCCCACATGCGGGTTGAAGCTGAACTGTGTGTATTTTTAGCACATTAAAATAAGCGTACATAAAGGTTCAGGTGAACAAAGAAAGATACAAAAATGTAAGTTGTACAAATACGTGCCATATCACCCACCAGAACGTTTGTTGTACAAATAAACGCTCGATAAAAATGCTTAAAAATTAAACGGCAAAGTCCTTCATATTGGCAGGAAAATAGATGTCTACCAGAACGATAGGAAATCCGTTGTGGTGAAAAAGGAGAAGCAAAATATGTGGATGTGTTTGTCGAATGTGATGGGTGAGTGGAAGTGAACGAAATAAGCGGAATGGTTCGTTACGGTGCGGAGGAATTGATGGAAGAATGGGCGGCGGGATGCATTCAAGGTAGGTTGGCTTAATTCTGTCGATGGAGACTGTGTCAGTCTTGTGTGCCTTCTGAATGACGTAATACTTGTCCATCCGTTGAAGCACCTTGTATGGGCCATCATAAGGGGAACAAAGGAGCTTGCAAACTGCGTTATGCCGGACTTAGACGAATGGAGCCGATTTAAGGTTGTCTTGCAAAAAAACGCGTTTAAGGGTTTAGGCAGGTGGGAGTTGGACGCATTTGAGCCGTGGCTTGTTTCAATTGTTGGACAAAAGCATTCAAAATGCTGGTGCTTACAGTGGAAGACTGCTCAAATTCGCTGGGCAGGCGGAGAGGTGTACCATTTACAAGTTCGGCCGTAGTGCAGTGAATGTCCTCTTTCGCCGAGGACAAAAGGTACTCTTTTTACTGTTTAAGCTTTTGAAATTTTTTTCATTTAATCCAATGACCACTGTGAGGCAGCTTGACCACCTTCAGTGCAGCAGTCATCGCAATGTATTTTTATTTCTAACATTAACTCGCACAGTTAAGTATCATCGATTCTTTTCGGTAAACACCATAGCCATGTGGAATAAACCACCGCAGAATATATAAATCCCGAGAAGTTATTCTTTACTTTAGAGAACTTTCACTAATTTTTTGCATTCAGAACAGCTTGCAAGAATTATGGGCGCCAAAACGGTAGAATCTGTTTACCAGTTCGATGGAGTGCCTAGCATCTGAACCCGATCTCAGGTCTTACCTTGAGGGCAATGGCACCGGCTCTGCAGCCTTCTTCCGTTGACTTCTTCGACAGACAGCGAGCAACCATCCACGGATGCACTCTTGCCTTGGGCAGAATCCCGGTTCCTTAAAAGACAGAGAGACTGCAAACAGAGTACACTTATGTTAGCCCTTCTCTGGTCTGAACTGCTATCATCGAACAGGCAGCAGCTTTTTCTCCTGAATAACATAAAAATAGTAAAAACACTTATAATTATATATATTTAGGTTTTTTTCACTGTCAGCCTTATCTCAACTGAATATCTCATTTAATAATGCTTGCTAACAGGCATTAAATACAACTATTATTAAGTTCGGCCGTAGTGCATTGAATGTCCTCCTTGAAAGCTGATTGAAACCCCAAAATTACGAGGGGGTATGTTGTCTCTCCACGCAGTTTTGTCTGAGTGAAACATCAGTGATGTCTTCAGTTGACAATACAGGCGTTCTACGAGGCCATTAGTAGTAGGGTTATATGCCAAAGTCGTGATGTGCGCATACCCGAAACTTTAAGTGAACTTGCGACGCAGACTAGATTAAAATTGGCTTCCGCAGTCAGTGGTTATGGTGGCTGGCACGCCAAAATTGGCAATCCCGTGGTGCAGGAAGACCATGGCAATATTTTCTGCCGAGGTATCCAATATCGGAATTGCAATTGGTCATCGCGTGAAACGGTTGACTGCTGTGAAAATATGTGTGTGCCCACGTGCAGGTGGTAACGGCCCAACTAAGTCTAAGTGGACGTGATGGAATCGAACGTCTGTTACGGCAAATGTGCTTAGTTGGGAAAAGGTATGGCCTTGCATTTTGTGATTCTGGCACGCTAAACATTGCCTAGTCAAAAGGACAATGTCAGAGTTCATCTTCGGCCAGAAAAAGCGAGCAGCAATAAGTTCAATACCGGCGCGGAGCCCGGTATGCGACAGAGAGTGAAAATGGTAGGAAAGTGTAACAACAGAGCGAGGGTGCCTGTGGACTAGTCACATAAAATCGTACCTGGTGATGCTGGAAGTGGTGCATCTCGAAGCTGCAGAGGACTATAGGTACGCAGGTCACCAATGGACTCGTCTTCTAGTTGGAGATCTGCAAGCTTCGCCAGGTCAAATTTGGATGACAAGGTGTTGATTTCCGGTCTGGATAATTCACCAGCAACGATATTGTCGCTGCCTCGGACGTAGTGGATATCAACAGTAAACTGCGAAATGTAGTCAAGGTGACGCACTTCTTTGGGTGAGTACCTATCTTGTTTTGCATTGAGGTTATAAGTAAGAGGTTTGTGGTCGGTATGAAACCGAAAATTTCTTCCCTCTAAATGGTGGTGAAAATGACGAATAGCCAGGTCTATAGCAAGGAGATCGCGAGAGAAATTACTTAAGGCAGTCTGCGCTTGTTGAAGCATCTGTTAAAAGAAAGCCAATGGCTGCAACTGGTTATTTAACTGTTGATGCAGAACTGCGCCGACAGCACTGTTGAAAGCGTCAGTTGCTAAAATCTACTGAGTAGAAGCGTCAGAGTTGAGATTATGCAGAATGGTCGCATCATTGAGGGCTTTCTTGGCTGCCTCAAAAGCTGAGTGAGCTACTGGCGAAAGTTCGATTGGCTTGGCTTTCGACTTCAAAATATCAGCCAAGAGAGCCAGTATTGCTGCGCAGTTAGGGAATGAAACACCGGTAGTAATGGATAAGTTCAATGAAACGTCGCAGTTGTGTAAGGGTTTTGGGAGCCGGAAAAGACAAAACGCTTTCCACCGTCTCTGAGAGTCATGTGATTCCATGCTGGTCAACGTGATGACTGAGGAAATCAAGAGAAGGAATGCCAAAAAGGCATTTGTTGACGTTTAATTGCAATCCATGTTGCTGGGAACCATAGAAAACTTAGCACAAGTCCGATGCAAAGAGCTTGCGACGAGTATGTCGTCGATATAGACAAACGTCAACGAAAGACCCCGCAAGACCTCATCACTAAACCGCTGGAAGGATTGGGTTGCTTTATGCATGCACAGAAATTTGAACAATCCGAAAGGCGTTGTGATAGCGGCCTTCAGGATGCCTTACTCCGCGACCGGTATCTGATGGTATGCCCTTACGAGATCTATCTTGGAGAAAATGGTCTTTCCAGCCAACATGTGATAAAAATCGGCAATATGAGAAATGGGATACCAATCGAGGATGGTTGATCTGTTTAATGCACGATAATCAACGCATGGATTCTAATCATCGGCCAATTTCTTGGGGATCATGTGCAGTGAAGGGGCCCATAGTCTGGAATAAGGGCAAATAATCCCCAAATTAAGCATGTGTTCAAACTCATTTATAGCTGTCCAAAGCTTTTCTGGATGAAGCCTGCGTGGATGGGTGTGAACGGGTTGCTCTGTGGTAACGATGTGATGTTTAACTGGGTGCTGAACTTGTTCCGTCAACTGAAAAGGTTTAGGGAGGGACGGATAGTCCTTCAAAATATCAGCAAATGGCAAACTTGGAATAGTCAAGTGAATGCAAACCGAAGGTTCCGAGGTGACGATTCTGACGGTGAAACGGTTGGTTGCGGTATCAATGAGTCAACGATGCTTCAAGGCCAAAATGAAACAGGAAATCAGCTCCAATAATGGGTGACTGGACATCGGCCTGAATAAAAAACCCATGGAGACGTTGGCTCATACCAAGGTCATGAGTCAGCGACTGTTTTCCATATGTGTGGATTGCGTAGCTGTTAGCAGCCTGCGATGAGAATTGCGAAGGCTTGAGGTGGTGACACCTAGGAGACGAGATAACACTAACCTAAGCACCGGTATCAACAAGGAAACGGAGACCACTTGACTTATCATTGATAAAGAAGTGGCAACTGACCAGCAGCAGTCATCGCCATTACTAGCTGGCGTTGTCGTTTAACCGTTTTGGCGTCCATGTGAGGGCGCACGGTGGAAAACACTTGCATGCTTTCACGCCGTAAGTATGATGATACCAGTACAGGGTCTGTGGCTGCCGTTCCTGCGATTGGGACCGTTGAGGTCGATATGTTTGATGTTTGGTTGCCTAAAGATTGTTAATAGCAGAACACATCGTGCTGACTTGCGTGCATGAGGCATGCTGTATCCTTTAATTCTTCATATTAACTGCTGCGCACGGTGTTTGGCGCTTGCGAAAGGCTTGATGATCCTGCGCCCCGTCGATAGGCGCAACAGCACGATGGTTACTCCACAAAGGGAGTGTCACGTTCTTGCTTTCGAGTGCCTTCATGAGCAGAAGTCCTAACATTTGCATATCTTGAAGTGGAGACCAATGTCTTTTGAAGACTAGAACATGTGGCACTGTTACGGTAGCATTCCATGATTCGGTCTGCATGACTGGCTAGTTTTCCTAATGAGGTGCTCGTGGCGAGCATAGCCAATAACTGTTTCATGGGCAGGAGAAGCTTATCAAGCCAAATCACTCAGAAAATTGCATAATTTATGTGACGAACAGCAAGCAATGCACGCATCTGTCACATTAGTTGGGAAGGCATTTGGTCACTGAGTTCAACCTGCGTGAAAAGCTCACGCAGCATTCGGTTGGTCGACTTGGCTACACGATGAAGTACAGCGTCCTTCAATCGGGTCTTAGGCTACTCAGCAGGAATCGGATCAAGGTGATTATCAACGGCAACATCGAAGGGAAGTGATTGCACTACGTATGAATAGCGTGTGCGTTCGCTGGTGATACGGCGTTTTGAGGAAAAACAGACTCGATCTGTCTAAACCATACGCTGGGGTTGCTAAGCGTAAATGGGGGCAATTTGAAAAAGTGGATATTAACGTCAAGAGCGTCTGTGTTAGTCCCAGTGTCCGTCATAGTAAGTGATATGGCACGTTATGTAAGAAAAACGGAGTCATCGCTTTTGTAGTCTAGACAAGGGTCAAAAATGCTATGAACTAAGGTGTACAAAAAAACTAACGCGAAGCGGGGAATTGTGTGTCTAAACTACAAATGACAAAAAGACGGTAAAAATGAAAGAGGATTGTTAGAATGCAGAGTCACGAAAGCGTTGGCTTCTTAGATAGCAAGTGTTTGTTGACGATTGTAAGGAGCTCTGCACTAGATCCAGAAAGCTATGCACCAAGGACGATGAGCAGAGTCAGGAGTTTAATTGAGATGACGTCTGGTGGAATGCAATCGAGGAATGAAGACCGATCGTTGCAATTGACTGCAAATAATTAAGACAGATCAGTACAATTAAGAGGTTGCTGGTGACATGCAGCAGCGGAAACAGGAGATGTCCCACATGCGGGTTGAAGTGGAGCTGTGTGTATGTTAAGCACATTAAAACAAGCGTACATAAAGGTTCAGGTGAACAAGAAATATAAAACATGTAATTTGTGCAAATACCTACATATATACATGCTTGAGAAAACTTCGTAGTATACCAGATCCATCTATCTAATAATAATAATAATAATAATAATAATAATAATAATAATAATAATAATAATAATAGTTGTATTTAATACCGGTTAAAAGGCCTTGTCAGATGAAATATTCAGTGGGTAGAGGCTGGCAGCGAAAAAAAACTCCTGAATATATATCATTATAAGTGTTTTTCCTATTTTCATGTTATTCAGGAGAAAAAACTGCCGCCTGTAAGGATGATAGCAATTCAGATCAGGGGAAGGGGCTAACACAATTGCAGTCTGTATGCAGTCTCTCTGTCTTTGCTAGGAACCGGGATTCTGCCTCAGGCAAGAAAGCATCCGTGTACGGTCGCTCACTGTCTGCCGAAGAAGTCAACGGGTGCAGGCTGCAGAGACGGGGCCATATCCCTCAAGGTAACACCTGGGATCGAGTTCAGATGCCGCGCACTCCTTCGAACAGGAAAACAGATTCTACCGTGTCGGTGCCCAGAATTCTTGGAAACTGTTCTGAATGCAAAAAAACTAGTAATGGTAATCTTAAACAAAGAATAACTCCGTTGGACTTTTATATTATGGGGAAGTTTATTCCACATGGCCATGGCGTTTACCGAAAAAGAACCGTCGATACTTAACTGTGCGAGCTAATGGAAGAAATAAAAAGACATTGCGATGACTGCTGCGCCGAGGATGGTCAAGCTGCCTCACAGTGATAAGGGGATTAAATGTACGATTATTCAAAAGCTTAAACAGCAAAAATAGTCCCTTCTGCACTCGGCGAAACCATAAGGGATCAATATTAACAAGCCCACAGCGTTCTTGATACGACAGATTACGGTGCTCCAACGATAAAATTCTTTTCTTGAAGAAGTGTTGGACCGATTCTATTTTCTTCCGTTCGCTAGCGCGCAGAAGGCTAAATAGAAACGAGCAGTATTCCAGGCCAGGTCTAACGTACATTTTATAAAAGCGAAGTCTAATATCAATAGTTTTAAAATTTCGGAGGATAAACCCGGCAGTTCTGCGTGCTTTGGAGACAATCAGGGCGCAATGCTCTGAAAGATTGAGACCGTTGGAATATGATATGCCCAGGTCCTTAACAACGCCAGGTACATTTATATCGTGGCCATCTATGCTTAGATGAGGCTGATGGTTGTCACCGACAACCATAACGGAACACTTGTGCCACGAAAGGGAACGGCGCCATGTGCAGCACCACTGGGCAAAGGCCTAGAGATCATTTTCTAATAGATCAAGCACGGTGTCGCGATCTTCCGGCTTGTATCGATAGGCAACTTTTAAATCGTCGGCATACGTAAAGGGTCTACCATTTTGAAATAAACCTGGCACATCATTGACAAAAAGACAAAATAAAAGCGGGCCTAGCACACTACCCTGAATAACTCCACTCCTCACACGTGCCGAGTTTGAGATAGCATTGGAGATCTTAACATGTTGTGTACGAGAGCTCAGGTAAGAAGATATCAAGCTCAGAAGTTTACCACATATACCGAAAGAGGAGAGTTTCAGGAAAAGAAGGGCATGGTTAACACGTTCGAAGGCCTTGGTGAAATCGAAATAGACTATGTAAAGTGCAAAGCCGTTATCCCTAGATTTTAGAACATGATCAAAGAAAGAGAGCTGACATGTGTCACAAGACCTAGTTTTGAGGAACCCATGCTGGGCTGCACTCAATAGGTTATTCTCAGTTAAATGATACATCATCTTATCTTTGATCAAGGTCTCCAGGATTTTCGAAGCTGCGGACATTGTGTTGATTGGCCTAAAATCGTCAAATGACGTAGATTGGCCGCGTTTGGGGATAGGTAGAATATGCGATTCCTTCCATACACTGGGAAAGGTTTCACTTTCAAGAGCTAGATTAAATATCTTACATAGAAGTGACGGGAAAAATATCATTAGCATCCGCCTTTATAATACTGATCGGTACGCCATCTGGTCCAGGACTATAAGATTGACGAAAACGTCGAATGGCTACGGTTACGTCCCCGAGGGTAAACGTTATGGTTTCGAGGACGGCACCGGTCCAAACCTGGATGGGCAGAGGGGGAGCGGTTAAATTTTCAATAAATGTTCTGGACAAGAAAATGTTAAAACTATCAGCCGTCAATTTGTCATCAACTACAGGATTGCCAATAGAATCCAGTAGAACGGGGTGCCAGATTTTACTATGGGTTCTAATTGCGCGTGAAAAAGTTTCGCTACATTTAACGAATGGTTATGTCAGGATATGTCAGGTAAAATTTATTAAATAAAGATTTCCTGCCAGTTGGTAAGTTGACAATAACCGCGATTACTGCAGAAAATTTATTGTTGTAAATCAAACTTTTTCCACAATTTTAACTTAGGACCTATATACGTGATTGAAAAAACTTCTGAGTATAACAAATTCACCTGAATAATAATGAGGCTATGTCGGGTGAAAAAGTTTAAATGTTCATACCTGTAGGAGAGGACGAGCACCACTGGTAAAAGCAGGTGATAAAGCGTTAAAAATGCAAAGTTTTATCCAAAAATCAGGTAGTGATTTAAGTTTTGGATGAGTAAATCCTGAAAAAAAATTAGAATTTTCTTTTAGCTTTCAAAAGAGCAGCACGTCTTGACCTTGAACTTGATAACGCCGATAGGTGTTCGAAGCTTGAGCTGACCCCTACTGTAAGTGATCGGGAGTGCCAATCGTAATAGCAGTTGCTGTGGCGAATGCGGCGATTGGTGGTGGCATTTGTGCCCGGCGAGACAAGGCATCCGCATTCTAGTGCTTTTTACCGGCACGATGGACGACAGTTTAAGAATATTCCAAGAAGTCTGCCTGCCAGCAAGTGAGTGAGTTGACCGGTTGGATCATAGAAGTTTTCCAACCAGCGCAGTGCCTGATTTTTGGTTCGAAGATGGACCGTTTGACAACGAGATAGTGATGGGTTATCTTGACAAAGGTAACGATGGCGAGAAGGTCCTTGCGAGTAGTAGCATAGTTACGCTGAGGTTTGGTGAGCTCTGGCTGGCAAAATGAGGGGAAATTCCCATTAATCGGGTTGCTGTTGAGACAGGACTGCCCCAATGGCTACAGTCGAAGCATTCGCGTCAAAATGAAAGGAGGGGCTAACTAAGATATGTCGGGGAAGGCCAAAGAGTGAGGGAAGGTCAACCGCTGTTTGAGTTCCTCAAAAGAACGCTCACTCATCGGAACAGGGAAAAACGTTCTGCTTGCTAATGATACGATTAAGGGGCGCAGCCATGTGCGCAAAATCTTGAAAGAAACGGTGAAAATAGGAGGCTAGACCGAGGAAACCCCGCAGTTTGGAAACTGACGTAGGTTGCGGCCAGCATCGTTTATGCTCAGTATTTATAGGATCTGTCTTATCCTCTTCAACTGAGACGATGTGAACCAAGAAAGGGACATACTTTTGAAGAAAACAGTATTTAACCGGGTTCAGTTAAAGGCTACCACCTGTAGACGGTTTAAGATGGTTTGCAGGTTATCATGGTGTGACTCGACAGAAGACCTGTGTACGATGATATCGTCCAGGTAGACCTGGCACACTGTAGGGCATCAATCCCTTAAGACCAAGGCCATCAAACGTTGAAAGTTCGCAGGCGCGTTAGCCAACCCAAACGGCATAGTTTCAAATTCGAATAACCCAGAGGGAATGGAAAATGCAGTCTTCGACCTGTCCTCGGGAGCCATTTCGACCTGCAAGTAACCGGACTGCAGATCCAACGCGGAGAAACAGGCAGCTCCTGCGAGTACCTCTAGTGCGGTGCCTTTGCGTGGAATTTGGAAAGAACTTTTGATGGTTACCGCGTTAAACCTTTAATAATCAACGCATAATCGCAAAGATTTACATTTCTTTTTAACGACAAAGATTGGAGAGGCCCAATGTGACGATAAGGGACAAATGACGTGCTTATCAATCATTTCTTTGATGGCTTACTCTGACCTTTTCTGGAAATAAACGAGTACTCGGCGAGGGGTTAAAGAATTGGTCAAGCCAAAACCCTATCGATAGTATGCTGCAATGCATTCGTTCTATCTAGGGGCTCACCATCCCATGCGAAGGCGGTGGAGTTCTGGGATATAGGTTTCAAATGACAATGATCTGTTCAACTGCAGACCCGTAGGAGTCGGGAACCATATGTACCAGGTCGGCAGGCTGGGTTGGGTTGAACCCGACTGAGTCGCAAAGCAACTGGCGGTCAGAGGTATGGGGGAAATAAAAGAGAGCCATAGTCGACTAAGGGGTGAGATGACAGGTAGCAAAATTGATGCAGGATCGGTGACCATAAAGAAAATCAGCCCCTTAAATACTCTGCCACTTAATATGCGGACAAACAACCTAGGTCAAGGTCAAGGCACGCAGCTCGTTTTTGAAAGCTAAGTGAAAGTTCTAATTTTTCAGGATTTCCTTATCCAAAGCTTAAATTACTTACTGATTTTTTGATAAAAACTTTGCATTTTTAACACTCAATCAACTGCTTATACCTGTGGTGCTCGTTCACTTCTACAGGCGTGAACATTTTGAGTCAACGTTTTCAACCGATATAGCCTCCCCTAGTAGCAAGCAATATCTACTTGATGTCTATTAGATATCTATTAATCGAGATATGTATATCTATTGTATATTTATTTTGGCCGTTTTATATATATACCTATTAGATATCGATTTATCGAGATATTCGGCAACCGGCGAAAATGGTACCTACGCCTTCCGGTTGGTGCCTTTTACTAACCTAATACGCTTATAATGCCCCTTGAACCTGTATTTTTAAGTATAAGACTTGGTGAAGACAATATTTATAGAATTATTTATTTATAAATTCAAAGGAATATGTACAAAGGTGTGCGGTTTCTTTTTCCTCCGTCGTCATTGTGTTGAAGGCGGTAGGTTTAGAATTTAGAATTTATATTTGGTTAGCACCGGGAAGGTACTGTCTAAGCAAACATTAGTAACGAAATAAAGTTATGACAATGTATGCAGATAAAATGTACAAATTCATAACTTGTCCTGCTATGTCAACAGTTAGCAATGTTTTAAAATTAATGGTGAACTAGAAAAAATAGGCAGTGAAAAAAAACTCCTACCATGAAAATGGAGGCAGAGTTCAATAGGCCTTCATTTTTGAATAGAAGGTAGGAGAAAAAAACTGCTTAGGAAAAATAGTCAGGTGGTAGAATAGGGTAATACTGCAGTAGCATTTCAGAATGAGATAATGAAACGTCGAGGTGATTCGTTCTTGATCACTAAGGCGTATGAAACAGAATCTCAGGAAAATGCGTCAATGAACTTTAGTCCTCAGCATCATAGGATCCAGAATTGAATTCTGATGATGGTTAGTATCCAAAGAAACCGCAGCATTTAAGATTGTGGACCACCGAATTTTTACGTCTGAATGACGTCATCGTTTGGAGGACGGGTGATATAAGGAGACATTATAGTTCATGGGCGTCTCGAGGTAGCGTAAATATAGTTTCAAGAGGGTTACTCAAATTCCCGATGGTCCTTTCTCCGAGTCATGGGGAAAGCTACTGGGAAAAAGATGAGGAAAAATAAAAAGGTTAATAGAATCAGTGTTAAGATAAATGTGCAGTCTTCGCTTGAATGCAGATAGACTAGTTAACGACCTAATTTCAATTGGCAAGTTATTCCAAAGAAAACTATACCTAGAAGCAAAGAAGAGAGAGTGTTTACACGTGGAGGATGCAAGGGGAAGTTTTAATTAGTGCAGAATTTCTTAGATTATAAGGAAGACTAACGGGGGTAATGACAGAAAGCTTGGGGAGAGTTGAACTATTATTTAGTCGGAAAAAAAGGAGACAAAAGCCTGCTTCAAGTCTCCTGACCCAAAGAAATTTTAGCTTCGTTAGCTGGCATCTTGTTGAGTAGGAGGTAGTTGAAAGAGTCAGATATAGGAGCTTTTTTGCGAAATGTCTTTGGACATTTTCAATTTTTGAACGGCTAGATTCGTTCATCAAACCGAAGAAAGGACAGCAAAATTCAAGAATGGGAAGTACAAACATACGATAAAGTCTTAATTTAATTTCAGGAAGGTAGAAATTATAAGAAATAAAGCCGCAAATCTGAGCAGCTTTGGCCGTAATTCTATCGGCATGAGGCGAAAGATCTAATTTATTGGTGTAGCTTAAGCCCAAGTCCTTGATGGAGGAACATTCAATCATATGGCAGCCTTCAAAGATAAGAGGTTGCGGCAGCCTTACAGGCCCAAAACTCATGTAGCGACACTTAGTAGGTGAGAACTCCATTAGCCATGTGGAGCTCCAGGCCGAAAGAGCGTCTAAGTCTGAATGAATTTTTTCTAGGCACCGTTCGGTTGTAGAGTTAGAGAAGGAATACACGCATTTGAGGTCATCAGCATAAATAAAAGATTGAGAATGTTTAACTATCGATGAAATATCATTTATATACAGTAAGAACAACAAAGGACCTAATACGGTACCTTGAAGGACACCACTAACAATCGGGGTAGCACTTGAGTATGAGGACCCTACTAAAACTTTTTTTGTTTTCGATCATTTAGGTATGATCTAATAAAGTCAGTAAGGGGACTACGAAATCCTATAGCTTCTAGTTTAGCTAGAAGTCGTTTATGAGGCATCTTATCGAATGCCTTACTAAGATCAAAATAGATAACTACTACAGATAGATGATCATTACGAAGAGATGTTAGCAGATTTAGAAAAAGACATGTGGCAGGTTTCACAAGAACGGTCCGGTAAGAAGACGTGTTGGGAAAAAGTTGATAATTTTATTGCTTATGCAAAAAAATCCGTGATTTGTTTTTGCAATTAGTTTTTCGAAGAGTTTAGCAAGAGAGAGCGTTTTATGAACACCGCGATAGTTATGAATGTCCGAGCGGGAACCAGATTTAAAAACTGGTATTATAATAGAAGTTTTCCAATAATCGGGTAAGAAACCATTTTCGAGAAATACTGAGAATAATTTGCTTAGTAAAGTTGGAAAATCCATTAACTGTTTAATAAGTGAGTTTGGAATGTTATCAGTTCCAACCGAATGTGAATTTTTTAGGTGAGCTATTTCTTTTTGAATACATGAAGGCGAGAAATTAATAGTTGTTAGAAGCGAATTTGAAAGCAGAGGAATTGTGGGAGAGGGGCTAGTTTCAGTGGTAAAGTGGTTGGCAATAAACAAGTTAAACAATTCTGCTTTGCCCAAATCATCTGTAACAAATTTTTTGTTACAGTCGAGTAAGGGCGGAGTGACATTCAGACGCTTAGCCGATGACCGAACATGAAAGATTTGAGCAACAGATTTGGATGAATTGGCATCACTTAGTGCCCGAGACTGCGTACGCTTATCTCGCGCAAGCCTTATTCTCGATGCTAATTCAAATATTTGTGCAATCCTTAAATGAACTGACAAAGAGCTTTTAGATGAATCTTTAAGTTGCTTTTCGTAATTTTTTTAAGTCTGTTCTGGCGAAAATGCGGAACAGTAGAAGAAGCTGTATGTGAATTAAAAATCTTAAACGGGATAAAAGCCTGGATTTTTTCTGTGAGGCTCTGCAATAGCTCACGGAAAAAGTTTAGATCGTTGATTGAGAATATGCTATGCCAATCTAGAGTGCTTACGAAATTATTTACTGTTTCATGGTTTATGTTAGAAAAGTTGAGGTTATTTCATTTAACCTCAGGCTTCGTAAGAAGGGGAACTGGAAGACAACAGTGAATTATTGCGTGATCACTTGTAAATAGATCATGATGAAAATTCATAAAGAGAGGGTAGACATCGCTTGTAAAAATTAAATCTAAAATGTTGTCATTTCTAGAAACTGATCTGACCATTTGGGACATGTTTGAAAAGTTAATAGTATCGACCAATTTCTGATGTTTAGGCGGAGAGGAATTGGCCTGCCAGTCAATGTCTGGCAGATTAAAATCGCCTACGATTATTTTGACATCAAACTGAGTGTCTGCAACTTTTTCAAATAGTTCACAGAGCTCGCTTTCATTGCCAGAATTACACGGAGGATTATAGACACAGCCAATTACCGCTTTTTATTGTGCGGGAGGATGACTGAAGCAAAGCATACATTTCCAGAAAAAGACGAAATGTTCAGATGAAAAGAGAAATGTACAAAGGATGACTTAATATAAAGGAGGCAACCACCGCCACGTTTTTCAGCGCGGTCTTGTCGGTACAAATTGAAATTATCTATAGCAAGCGTCGAGTCAGAAATAAGAGAGTGAGCCCAGGATTCAGTGATGCACAGCACATCTGGATCAAGCTCAAAGGCTACTGTTCTAAGCTCAGCCATCTTATTTACAACTGACCTCGCATTGAGTGAAACTAAGCTGAGCGTATTCCTGAGCGGCAGGTTACGCTCATCAGTATTTATAAAAAAGGATAATTTGGTGGCGGAGAAGAAAATTTGGAAAGAAGAAACGAAAGGTGGTAAACAAAATTGCTCTGATCTACAATTTGTCGAAATGTTACTGTTAAGAGAATTGAGATTATTGTACAGCGGCATATTTGGATGAAAACCTTGGAAGGGAAGGCTATATTGTGGCGTTTGAAAGATAGGGGTGGCATAGAAATGAGATTTTGAGGGACGTTAGCAAAAATTGGCGGAAAACGTGCATTTGAAAAAGGAATAAATGATTTCGAAAAACTGGTAGCATAATTTGAAGCGTTAAATATTTGTGGATTTCGGACAATTTTTGGGTTGGGAAAGATGCTAACGTTAGCGTTCGCAGCTGTTGTAGATGCTGAGGGGTTAGCAGGTTTCCCATCGGTAATGCCATTGCTGATTTTAAAGCCTGGATTAGCCACAGATTTAGATTTACTAGGAGTTTTCTTAGGGTTAGTAGATTTGTCAGGTATAGCAGGCATGGTTTGCTTCGGATGAGAAAGAAGTGGAGTTGACACTATTTCCCTCAAACCAGAAACAAGGTTAACGGGTGAAGATTCAGCTGGAATCGAAATTCCTGTCGATCCGGAGGGCCATGGGCTTGCTTTAGCTACAGGACAAACCTCTGAGATAACTTTTGGTATTGAAGGTGTAGACCAAGGCTTCTTGTTTGCTAATGAGGGTGAAACCCGACATTCCATTGGGGTTTTATCCCTACAGATAAACAACTTGTTTTTTTTCAAATATTGAGCTGAGTGCTCATGCCTAGAGAAAATAAGGTCAACTTCAATCGCTGAAAAAAGTTTGACCAGAATAGGAGGATTTTTACTACGGGAAGATAACCTTTTAGCTTCAGCGACTTTAAAGTTAAAGCCGCACGAGTAAAGGAAATGAAATGCAACGTCCAGGGGGATTTTGCTCTTGGGAACGTTTTTTAAAAGAAAATTGAAACTTCTCTTATGTCGGTCAAGTGACTCAGTACTGACCATGTTTATAAAAGGCTCTAGTTTCACGCATTGTTGAGAAGTGAGTGGAGACAATTTTCCATCAAAAATGGTACCAAGGATCGTGAAGAGAGAACCATATTTAGACATAAAGGTATTAAAGTTTTCCAGGGCGTCAAGGTCTAATTTCTTCATGCTTAAGGTGGGTTGTTCTAGTGGAAGTTTTACACGAAGAGGATGTTTGCGTCTAAGTACTGACTGGGGTTTCATATTGGTTTTAAAATATAAGTACTTTTCAAATCAATAATACGAAGGAAAATTGTTACTAGTGACGTTTTGCGGAATAAAAGATTTAATATTTTAAGCAAGTCACTGCAAGCAATTATCTGCTAAGTAACGAGTTTAAACTGAAAATAGAATTAGCGAAGAGGCTATGCAGGATGAAAAATTATATCAACTGATATACCAGTTACTACAAATTATTCTTCGCTGAAAATAAGGTAAACTGACAAATTTTAACTTTATTTCTAGAATTAGCCTTTAGATTCCGTCGTTTTGACGTAAATCTGCGAGAACTTTAATGAGGCTATGTAGGGTGAAAAAGTTTAAAAACTATATTTCTCCCTTTTGCAATTGCAATAACTGCAGGTGTGCAGCTGATGATGAGGTAGAAATACAATTAATTGTCAATAATTAAGCTAATATTTTCTACAGGAAACGTAGAAATCAGTTGAAAATTCGAGAATTCACTTATCTTCAAATTTGAACAAACCGCCTTCGACCTTGACCTTGAAATTGAGTGACCTTGAGGTTAACCGACGATGGTTCAGCATTGTTTTCTGCAAGCAAACAGTATTTTTTAAAAATTGTGTATTGATTTACCATCTGCTGGATGTTCAATGTGTTTTTGCAGCCTATGGCAATGGCTATGAAGTGATCGTTTAAGTCGCCTGGCAATAACAGACTCAAAATTGGATAATATATACAAGCCGCTTGCATTCCAGGCTGCAAACACCTCTTTAAAGTGCCAGTGAGACGGTTTTTGATAGACTTACCCAGCATAACGTCATATATTTTTGATTTTGACAAACTGTCTTTAGCCTTACGTCCTTTAAAATTTACGTGTAGGCTAATTTCATCGTCAAAGATAGCAAAAAACATTCTCTTCACAAAATCGTTGATCATTTGCCTGCCGAGGCATGTCAGATAGGAGGTCTAACATAAGAGTTATAGAATTAATAGACAGCTTACCAACTGTGAACGAAATTCTTGATTCATTACCTGGTTATTCAGCTGTCGGAATTCAGTTGCTGAGTGCAACTGATGTGGTATAGGATTTTTGGGCAGCTGGGGAGCTGCCGGGCCTGATATGCAAGGCTGCTGCCGATGCAGTGCCTCCAAATGCCGAAGATAGCTCAGCGTTTTTCGTTGGGCCTCCACAACATAATCCACTTTAGCTGATATGTCAGCTATCTGTTGGCACATAAGTAACATGGCCCTCTGTAGATTTTGTGAATTCAATTCTTCTACAGTAATTAAACTGAAAACTATGTTACCTTCATTATGCGGCACTTCGCCCGCTGAAATAGTTTCAAAAGAATCATTTAGATCGTCTTGTGTTTCCTGAGGAGAACAAAGTTATTTTAAAGTTACTTACGGGCGATTAAATGGGTTCACCTCCGAGAAGGTAAATAGCCTCATCAATCGCCGAGCGGCGTTGGCGCTGGGAAAGCCTACGTGAGGGCAGGTCACTCATGATAAGATCTACAAACACACAGGAAAAAGGGGAATGAAATAAGTTCGTAGACGAAGGATCATTTTATTACTAGGACCACTTCTTCCCTGCAATGCTGGCAAACCACTCACTATATGGACTGTGCATTTGTAGGGTTCGCAAGCATTGTTCGCAAAAGCGAAAGGATAGTAAGTGGCATCCCAAAAGCTGTTGATGACCTCAATTAAGATGTAATACTGTTCATGAGTTAGGCATAGGAACTTACTGAAAGTAGATGGCAAAGGAGCACATCTAAAAGAGTCGTCAAGGTCTGCTTTATATACGCTCATAAGTGAGGACTTCTTTGGATAGTCGAAGTAATCTGATAAGTTAATAAATTCACTAAATACCAAGCGTACACATCCCTCTTGATCAAAAAGTATGTTTTTCACGCACACTATTTCATTACCGAAGCCAATGCATCTGTTGGCTGCTGTGATGTCTACGCGAAAACGTTCTGTTAGTATGCATTCATACTGCTGGCTGAGTTCGTATCCAGCTGGAACCGGACCACCCTTATGCTCACGAAGGAACCTCGTTAAAGAAGTCTCCAAATAGCATGTGTTAACCTCAACCTCACTTAAACGTCAGGCAATCTGTTGTAAAGGTCGTGAAGGACTTCTAAGCATTTTCTTTAATCTACCTAAGTAGCTTTCAAAAGGAAAGCTGGAAAATGTTTCAAGGGGACCGTGTCGTTCTACGTCATCTGCGATGTGCATCAAGCTGTGCACATTGTACACCATGTGCTCCATGCCAAAACAGTAAAGAAAATTTGCGAGGAAACATTTTTAACAACTGTTTACAATAACCAATATTACTTTTGCAAGTTTGAGGAGATGCTAGCAGTCTTAACGCAGTAAAAAGTAAAAAGAATAGTTTACAATGATTAAGAGGCAGGATAGCATGCAGAACAACAACGCCGATGTACAATATGAACTGCCTGAGCTCGGTTTCCTTCCACGAGTTGAAGTCACTTAAACACCTAGCTCGCTGTGAAAACTCAGTCGGTAAATTTCTACTTATAGAACGCAATCTATCGTCTATAGCCTCAACCTCCGCTGTCTTAAGTACTAAAGGTGTTAAGCGCCCACTAGCACCCACGATGACTCTTAACCCATAAACTTAGCAACCTCTGAACCACTCCAAGGTACACTAAATTCAGTGGATCTAGGGGAAACTTTGAAATAAGCCAAAGATTGCACGACACAAATGGAGATACGCTAACTATGTGATCTTCCTCAATGGACTGCAAGAAGTCCTCGTCTTTCCTGTCTCTCTGCCCTTCCTCAAGGTATATGATCTTTCCAATATATACTCCGGTGACTGTGCAACGTTCGCAACCGTGGTAAGCATTAACATTCCAAATTTGCTTGACAAAAGCCCTGGCCGGCGCGTCACATATAACGGCACCCACACGAACGCGATTAGTAAGGCTACCGTCCTCCCTCGGAATGCCTTTATCTTGCAAGTGTGTAACCTCCTTAAAAATTAACTTACAGAAAGCGTGCACATCGGAAGGCTTCCCACCTCTACAATAAATGCCAACAGGAAATACGTTACTGAGGAAGGGCCGCACTACTCTTCCTAAAATAGGCCACATTTCGGTCTTTGATATTCTATAAACCGGGAGGCCATCAATGGCCAACTGTATTTTTAAATCACGAGCTACAGGTAACATATTCTTAAACATAAGCATACGAAATTGTTTTTCCAAACTAACGTGGACGTATTCACCCATGCACATAGGAGCTGCCTCTAACTTATATGTAGCCCCTAGAAGCGTGCTAGGGTCAGCAGGCAGTTCGGGTATAGAGGGCTTAGGTATCCCCAAATTTCACGTATGTGTGCATGTGAAATGTTGTTTCGCAAAGCCCATTTGCGTAACTTCTGAATCGTTAACTGATCCGATTCAGAGTTAATGTTCCTATGAGTCTCTTCTTCCTCCAATGCTCCTATATGATTATATTCCACTACACTTACCGCGGGCGACCTATTTGCTTCATTTTCCCTCGATAGAGAAACAATTACGTGCTTATGTGACGCTTTTAGCTCCAGCTCTTCCACTCTACGTCTTCTCTTAATGGTCTCCACAATTTCACGAAATTCCTCTTCCCCATACCTTCTAATTCGGCATCTTCGTGTTCTGTCTGATTCCTGCATAAACATTGTTAACAATAGTAAAATAGCAATCAACAGATATAAATGAATAAAGACAGGGTAGTGGAGGGGCACTTAGATAACGTTTACCACGCCGTTCACGCAAATAGTGGCGCGTACGCGCGCAAAAGGTGTCGCAATGCGCTTAAGGAACGGCAACCAATGAAATGTCTGCTTACATAACTTGACTAATCAATGAGGTTTAAGAGACAGTTATCTCGATAAATAGCTATTCACGTACATCTACTCCATATATATTGCTACTAGGGTCGTTATTAGTCAGGTGGATCTGTTATGCTAAGAAGTTTTCTCAACCACGTATAAAGGTCCTTGGTTAAAATTTTGGAAAACACATTTGTCACAGAATATCATTCGCCTGATTTTTCCTAAGTTTGACCAAATAAAAACCTCCTAGCAAAAATAAGAACGAAAATCTCGGCTCGTCGCAAGCTCTCAGCCATTGCACCGAAACGTTGCTTGGTTGCATCAAGTAGTCACAGCAGTGATATGCATATGCAACCAATCGTTAAGCTAAGCAGCTTGATCTCGCTGCTTTACAAAATTGTAAGGATTTTATGTTAAAGTTTGGATCATTTCTCTCTATACTGGGGAACTTATTCGACGGTGACATCTCTGCTCTTCCCTCTCAGGAATGTCAGCGTCTGGATTCTCTCGTTCATTTGGTTGCCATTGAAACATCAGACCGACAGAAACAATATTATAATTTTCTTTTAAAAAATGTTTCCCGAGACAGACGACCCATTGACGTTGCCGTAGACTTCCTGTACTCGTGCGGTTTCAACTAAAAAATAGCGAAAGCCAAACGCCTCTCCTCACGTAGCAAAAATCCATCTATATTAGTCACCATTTTTTCACCAATCGAGGTGGACTCCATTTTTGCACAACGAGGTTGCATTTTTCGTTTTCCAGAGGTTGCAAAATGTTTCCTTTGTCGGGATCTTACACCGATGGAGCGAAGGAATGTGTCTACCCTCTCGCATAGGTCTTCGGCCTCTAAATCCATTATCCATAAGTCTGGTCATGGCTATGCAAACCATAACGAGACGGTACAGCAATCTCCTATAGTGCCCGGTTCAAAAACCTCCTTAATTTCAACTCCCGCTCTTCTTTCAACGAATCCATTAGTGCCTTCTTCCTCGAGAATAGAAATTTCCAACGCAGTAGCTATCAGCCATGTCGTAAGCCCAAATTTAATGTCAGTAACTCCGTCTAAAGTGCCAATACCGACTGCTTCTCCGTTTCAACGTGGTTTTCCTTGTATTCCTACTGTTGACTTAGTCAACAAAACTGGGTCAAGTCCACCTCGTTCCCATTCCACGCTATCCACTCCGGTCTCAGCTATTAAACTTATCAATAACCAGGGCAAGTCAAACTATGCTCCAAACTTAAGTTCCAAAAAGAAAAACGTTATTGAAGTTGGGAAAACTCCTAACCCTCCAGCATCTACCATACGTACCCAAAATTTCCTTATCAACTTCTCAGGCTCCTCCATTATTTAACACTACCCCTTACGGTAAAAGTTTTCCAAAACAATTTGTTCCATTTTCAAATTTTATTCTCCCCCCATATTATTCCAATATTCCTCAAAATCCTATTTTAAGGCCTCCTATTTTCGCTAACGCAGAAAATAGCCTTCCACTCAATGGATACCACCCAAATATGTTTCTCTACAATAATCCTAATTTAGTTAGCAGTAACAGCTTAGTTAATTGAAGACAGCAGCAATTTTACTTTCCGTCCGCACCTTCCTCTCTACAGTTTACTTCCCCACCACCAAGTCTTCCTTTTTATAAGTAACGATAACCCTAGTTTGGATACTCGAACTACGCTAGATGTCATATTACTTAATGCTAGATCTGTTTAAAATAAGATGGCCCAACTGAGAGCCATTGCTTTCGAGTTAATGCCCGATGTTTTATGTGTAACTGAATCTTGGAACCATCCCTTAATTTCCGACTCTTTGCTTGTCATAGACCAGTATAATCTCTACCGTCAAGACCGCATTAGCAAGCGTGGTGGTGGTTGTCTTCTCTATATTAAAGCTTCATTCAAGCACTTCCCATTTAATCTAGATGTTACGTCATTCTCTGATAATTACTGCTTCGCATCCATTATCCTGTCGCCCCGGCAAAAGGCGATTCTCGGATGTATTTACAACCCGCCTAGTTCATCATCCGATGATGATGCAAAACTTTGTGAAATTTTTAAATTGATTTCGGAGTCCAATTTTAACATTTAAATAATCGCTGGGGATTTTAATTTTCCTGAAATTGACTGGATTTCAAACTTTTGTCCACCCAGATTTCAGGCTTTCCTTGATACCATTAATTTTTCTAATTGGTCCCAGCTTGTCCGTTCTTCAACGAGAGACAGGCATTTTTAAGACCTGATTTTCACAAACGACATTGCTCCCCTCTTCGTTGATTTTAAGCAGGGCCTCTTCCAAAGTGACCATACACTAATTCACTTTTGCCTTCCGATTGTTTCATCGAAAAACGCTAGTGCCGTTCGTACCTATCATGCTTTTGACCTCGCAGATATGAGCTTAATTAGTAACTTTTTGGACTCATTGGACTGGCAGTATCTCTCCCCCATGAACGACGCAGCATGTCTTTGTGACTTCATGTCAGTCGTTTCAAATAACATCCTGGAGCTTGTGCCAACCAAAATAGTCAAGCCCTACGTCTCGGAATCCACCGTTCCTCACTTTCTTTTGCCACGACTAAAGAAATTGAAGAAGAAGTTGAAAGATCAATATACTAGTTCGTTTTCTGTTTGTATATTGTGGCATTTTGACTCGCTAACAGGCATTCTTTCGATGACCCTAATAATGTAAAACATCGTGCATGTGAAAGCAGTCGATATAAAACGGTGTACATTTAAAAATGACGTCAAAAGAATAACATAACTTTAAAGTAGCGTGTTTCCAGAAACATTTGTAGAAGAAAAGCAGAAAAACGAAAATTTCCAAGCGGCTGGTTTTAACTAATCATGCCGTAGGAGTCATCTTATGTCAAATATTATGTCATCCAACCTTTATTTGAAAATCATAAATGCTATTATAGGTAACCCTTTTCTTACTTGGTAACGATTTCCAAGCGCATTACCACTCGTTGGCTGAAAACTTTCTGAGGTGCAATCGCGTGCGTTAGCGATTGACCTTGTAAGGATGAACACGCAGATGAGTTGCGCAGGCAAAACTCCGAAGAAATTCATCCGATCTCGGGAGGAATCATGTCCCCGGATAGTCCAGAATGCCCAGAGCAGGCTACAATGCAAGTGCCTGTAGGAAAGAGGAAAATAAGTCAAGACTTTTGTCAATCTGTCTTGGTACGGTAAAGTCTTTTAAAACCGTCGACCATCTTCGTCACGCTCCGCTGCACCTGTTCGAGGAGGTCAACATCTTCTTCATCCACGGCTATCCAGGCTGGTATTCCGCAATCTAAGTCGGTCTCACGAAGATGCCATACATTTTTCCGAAGAGATCAGGGGAGAATATTTTAAAACGCACGTCTGATCCAATGCAGTGTACATGTTGCCTTCTGTACTGCTTTCTTACAGTGTTCTGAAGGCATCAAATTTTCAGTTGTCCATATGCCCAGATCTTTCGTGTTTCTTTACCTTTTTAATGCAGTGCCATTAATAAAGTACCGAGCTTCCGGAGATAATTTTGACCGGCGCTATGTAGGAGCACGCAATTGGATACACATTAAACTTAAGAGCTAAGCATAGCCGACCAGGCATTCCGTTTGTCGATATTGACTGTTACCCTTCTGCGTCATCAGCGCAGCTGACCTCAGTCCATATTTTATGTCAACTGCGAACATGACAGCTTCACAATCTAGGCCATTGAGACAGTCGTTAACATAGATGAGAAGAGAAGGCTCCAAACAGAACCCTGTGTAACACTATTTCTACTTTTGCCCATTCCAAGCTAGCGTTTCCAACAACAACTCTCTGTACTCTGAAAGACAAGAAACTCTTGATCTAATTGAAAATTTTTCCTTAAATTTCGACGTTCCAAATCCTTTTGTAAAGGAAGCCCGTGTGGTACACTATCAAAGGCCTTCTTGAAGTCAAAAATAAA